>WEZZ01024331.1:11323-25049 GCA_013400585.1 Chloropsis cyanopogon | reverse complement strand
TGTTTATGATTTGTGTGGGTTTTTTCTAAAGATTACTGATTCATGCGGAAAGTCTTTAGATTTGACATGACTAAATTGCTACATAATTTTAAAATAGGAAGGTTCTGCTGTCAATACTGATTGATGCATTATTACTATTTTTCTATATTTCATTTGCCTCCTTTCTCTTCTCTGTTACTATGCTTGTCACTCTTAGAATGTGTTCTGCATGTTTAATATTTGATATTCAGAGGGATTGCACCTATGCTTTTGGTTCAGTACTTAAAAGCATTATTCTCATAAATAAACTTGTAGCTAGCTGCAACAGACCTATTTATTTATTTTCTGTCTCATTCTGATAGCTATTGCTGCATTTATTTTTTCCCTAATACACCCCTTTTTAGTTGCTTACACCACACCCTTGCATTAGGGAAGTTTTCATCCAACTATTACTAGTTCTATCCCCTTTAGTATCCATCAGGGACCTTAGTAAAGACAGTCTCTTTTATCCAATCATTCAACAGACTATAAAAATAATCCTTTTCAACCCATCAATTCCTCCTGGAATAGGCCAATTGAGAGTTATTCTTGAGAGTTTTCATTCTATATAATTTTAAAATTCCCGTCTGACTGTGTAGAAAGAGAAGCAGGAAGTACATATGTTTGAAAGGTTTCCCAGTTGTCTGATAAAATGTATGATTCTCCACCTCCAGAGGGCACATTGGAACTTGGTCTAAAAGGAGCTCTCAGGTCCTTTTGTCACAGGTAGATCATGACAACCTTCTACCCCTTTCAAGGGGTACCACCCCTTGTCCTGTCATTGTCCCAGCCTCTGGGGGTCTAGCAGTATCTCTGCAAACCCTCTTCTCTCCTGCTGCTCAGGAGAGGGACATCAGGACCAGTATTTGAAATCATGGTGTTACTGATGGTATCTATGAATGAGCTAAATTTCTTGCTTCCCATGGTTACTGTTCTGAGAAAATAAAGTAAATTGCTCAGAGTATTACAGCAAATAGTACTGGATAACCATGCCTGTGTACCACCATGCTGAAACATCTTCTGTGTTCTTTTTGGAGACACTTTCTCGGCTAAATTCATACAGTGATGTCCATAGTGCAGCCTTGAGAGGAGAGAAGCTAAAAATGTCTTCACCCTAGTGTATGAATGTCTGCAGAAGCAGCCTTTCCTCTGGAAAACTGCATCCCAACTAATCCATGTCTGATTCTTGGGGCTAGTAGATACAGTCACATAGAGAATTGTCATCTGCTGCAGCTGATTTCCCAGCTGAGCAACATGATTATGTATTGGAGAGGCCTTCTCACACTGTGTATGGTAGAATATTTAATGAATTTATGTCATAGGAAATTTTCTTCAGCAAGAAATGTGGTGCTTGTCTTGATTCCAGAAAGCACAAATAATCAGTGCTCAGGACAGGACAGTTTCTTAAGGGAGATCAAATCCTTAATTCAAACTGGACAAAGAAGAGAGTTTTTCACATTCGTGGTGGCCATGCTCGCTAGGACTCTCAGCACTGCTGCCTGTGTGGCTCCACCCTGAACATTATTTTATTGACAGAACTAGGAGCTCAACTTAGACATTGACCTCATCAGATTGGTCACCAGCAGCCTGCTGCGGCAGTGCTTTAGACTGATCACTTCTCACAGTTGTCTAGCTAGATTTCTTCAAGACAGGAATTGAGATGTACCCAATCTCAAGTGCTTACAAAGTGACTGTCACTGAGCACATAGTAACTAGACCACATACTTGCCTTGGAAAATGGGCAAATGCAGTTCCTTAATGCAGAAGAGATGCAACTGGGACAACTGGATTTTTTGGAAGGAGACATCTCCATGAAAGAATTTTTTCTTGTATGTTGTCAGTTAGGTCCTGAGCCAAAACCAAGTGAAGCACCTGAACTCTTCAAAGAAAAGGTTCAGGCTTCTTTAGCGTAGTGAAAACATTGCATTTTTCCTGTGTTTTGTTTTGTGAAAGTAAGATGGTTTTGACTGAA
Organism: Chloropsis cyanopogon; assembly: GCA_013400585.1. Classification (NCBI taxonomy): domain Eukaryota; kingdom Metazoa; phylum Chordata; class Aves; order Passeriformes; family Irenidae; genus Chloropsis; species Chloropsis cyanopogon. The sequence continues at coordinate 23,059 of WEZZ01024331.1, read as the reverse complement.
ATATTCTGAGGATGAAAAGCAAAAACTTGAAGAAAGCAGGAACTGGCCTGAGAAAGTGTGGCACAGGGCCCAGTACAAAGCGTTTAACATTGACAGTGTTTTATGGGCAAGTGGTCAAAGACTTTGGTAACCAATAACAAACATTGCCCCCCCCAGTCAGCCAGTTTGGCAAGTTTTGGTCCGTTTCACTGCACCTGATTTCATCTTAGTGCAATTGCTTTTGCTCTCTGCGTTTCAAAATTTCTGGGTTTTTTTTCATGGAAATTTTCCTGTTACCATATCCCCTCTCCAGAGTGTTTGTTCCCCCTTTTTTCTTCTACTCACAAGATTTCATTCCTTTTCCTGAAAGGAAGCAATTATCTAAGGCTGGTGGGACTTTTATTAACTCCAGCGGGGCCTATCCTTTATTGAGTAAGTCGCCCGTGAGCATCCTCAGGCTCATCCTCATGAGATCCTTTTGCAGTGGTCTGTTCTCCCGGTCACAAGTGGAAATGATGACAATGCCCTTGAGGACAGTTAGGACATTAGGTGCTGGTTGTGAGCTAACAAGTGACTTGAGAGAGCGCTGAGATACTGGAGTGAAACATCTCAACCCCAAAAAACTTGCTCAGTTGTTTCCTGATTTTGCTAGGTAATCTTCTGCCTGGCAGTTCCTTAAACATCTGAGGCCATGCTCCTTTGCTTTCTCTATAAGTGAGCTTGCTTGAGTATTTTCGTTCCTTTGTATCTGTGCCCAGGCTACAAAAAGGAGCTGAGTGGCATTTTTTTGTTTGTTTTAAGGTGATTTGTTCTCAAAGCCTCACACACATCATGCATGAAAGGGATTCATGGCTCCTGTATTTCAGGGATGTGGTGATAGTGCAGCTTCTTGTATTCAATAACTTACACTTCCGTTGGTGCTATGAAAAATCTGCAGTGAATTAGGTGAGTGCCTACAGTCTTGAATATCTTACCATAGAGGACAGTAAAGATGTACAGCAGAGGTTGAAGTCAATAAAACCAGATATTGAATTATATTCAAGACAGAGATAAGGTTTGTGGAATGGTTCTTCTGACGTGGAATTGGTTTACACTGGGAAAATCTCGGTTCTTATGGGCATTGTGCAGGTCTGTGTGACTGTGCTTATGTCTGGCCTCATCTTCAGAAAGGTCCAGTAAAGATTTGGGTGAAAAATGCTGATGAAAGCTTACAGACATGTTTAAATGGATGCTATTGGACAAATATCCTTCCAAAAAAAAAAAAACTAAGAGAAGCCTAATGATCCAGGCCAAAGCTGATATCTCTAGATCCTCCACTGCAGCTGTGTATTGCCATTGGGATAACACACCAGTCTTATGTCTCTGAGTGCAAACATGTCTGTCCTCCGACCACTTATCTCTTGTATTGAACTACTCGTACCTGGTACTTTTATCTCTTGTATTGAACTACTTGTGCCTGGTACTCCTGATCAAGATAATGGTACTTTTGAATACGATGAACTGAAACTTTTTGGTTATAGTAGTCTATAACCATGATAGGTGTTTCTTACTTTGATTTAAATTGCCAAGTTTCCCATGACTCAGTCCATTCAAGCTTTGGTAGTTCCAGGGTGAACGAGCATGCATGCACATACACATGTTTTCTTTGAGATATTATTAACAAGAATGTAGAGGATTTATTGCAGCTTTCCTGCTTGATTGGTAAACAAGTTTATTCTGGCTGTACATTTGGATCCCATCCAACTTTTTTTGTTTACAGAAATGATCTTTCAGTTTCCACTTAGGCAGTCATTTAACATTACTTTCCTTCACCTATTGTTATCTGACATTGTATAAAAATCACTGGTTTTACTTCCTAAAATACAACACACTGCTTTACACCTATTCTATGGAGTCAAGTGAGATTCATAAAACCTTGGAGCAGGTGCTGAAATTACTGGTCAATTCTTGTGACAGGCCTGGCCCAGGAAGTGTTTGAAACCACAGGTTTAGAATTCCTTGCAAAACCTCATCATCCCTTTCATAAAACTCCTCTGGTAGCACTGAGCCACAGTCAGCATGAAGAAAACCTGGTACCTGTCCACTGCCAGAGTACAAGAACCAGCTGAACTTGCATGTGCTGAGATACTGCAGAAAAACTGTGGTGTGATATCCACTTCACTGACATGGCCAGGCTATGTCCTAGCTCTTCCCCAGTCTAGGACTACAGATTTTCTCTCTGGAGAACTAGGACACAAGGATAGAGGATGAAAAATGTCTGGGTTTCATCACACAGATAAGCCATGACTCTGGAGTGCATGCCTTTATTTGGAAAATGCAGAAGTGGTCCTGGGTTCTGACATTACTACAGCTCTGTGTTGCCTGCTACAACATCTAACAAAAACTTGCCTGGATTTTAAAAGTAATTGTCCAGGAAAAGGCTGATACCTTGCTCTCATAATATGACCTTGCCTCAGAGTAAAAAATGTGACATTCAGAAATACGGACAGAGAAGGGTCACTGGATAACAATGCTTCAAGGCTTGGCTCTGTATTTTAAGCACATTTGTCTCAGGGAGTCCTCTCACAATTAGGCAATGGTTGAGGAGCTTAAACTTTAGCCTGAAATATTGAGGGAGGTGATAGAGCACCTATTCACTCTTAGTCCCAAAGGGCAGCCTCCCTTCTGGTCCCCTGGGATTACTATGAGGACAGCAGAGATATGACCAGGGCATTGGACATCACCTCACAGCAGTTTAGCTTGGTTGTAACAAAAGCAATGTGATTATCTTAGAGCTGGGCTGCTACATACACGGGGAAGAAGTAGATATATTTTGAAATTGAACAGTACAATGTTAAAGAAAAACATATGACATTAAAAAATTTACTTAAAAATAAATCTCTCAAATTTTCCATCCTCCAAAGTTTATTAAAGAAAATTGAATTAGGCTGGAGTCTGTGTCCTGGTCATCCTGCAGTAAATCCAATGTTAGCAACACAGACTGAAGCTGATCATCAGGTTGATTTTTTCTCATTGTTTTTCTCTACCAGGCAATCATGTTCCATATGACATTTAACACACCAATCAGGCAACACTTTAAAACTGCCCACTTGGCTGTTTCCCCTCTTTGTTCTGGAAAGCAGCAGACACCACCTTCTAATTTCCAGTTTCCAGTGCTGAGGAGTTTAGTTGTCTTTGCTCTTGAAACAAATGTAGTCTCTTCACTTATAGTAGCCACAGTCTCCACAGAGACACACTGTTCCTCCTGCTGCCCTTCTCTGCTCCTTTTCAAGTTGGTTTCATCTTCAAAAAGTATAAAAGACCCAAACTGTGCAGAGTTCCCTTGGGTTTGTGTGACCAGGTTTTGGTAGCAAGGGGCTTCAGGAGGGCCTTGTGTGAGAAGCTGCTGGAAGCTTCCCCCGTGTCTGACAGAGCCAATGCCAGCTGGCTCCAAGTTGGACCCACTGCTGGTCACAGCTGAGCCCATCAGGGATGGTGGCAGAGCCTCTGGGATAACAGATTGGAACAGGCTGGGGAGGAGAGGAAGGAGAATGGCTGTGGAAACAGCAGCCAAAGAGAAGAGTGAGGACATGTGAGAGAAACAGGTCTGCAGACACCAAGGTCAGTGAAGATGGAGGGGGAGGAGGTGCTCCAGGCGCCAGAGCAGTTTCCCCTGCAACACATGGAGGTCTGTGGTGGAGCTGATGTCTGCTTTCTGCCTCTGGAGGATCCCATGCTAGAGACATGGGGCCTGAAGGAGACTGTGACCCTGTAGGGAGATGGTGCTGGAGAAGGCTCCCAGCAGGGCTTGCAGCCCTGTGGAGAGAGGAGCCCACACTTGTGACTCCATGGGGGACCCACTGGAGCAGCCTGTTCCTGAAGGGATGCACTCCATATAAGGGACCCCACACAAGAGCAGTGTTCGAAGAATTACAGCCTGTGGGAGGAACTCAAATTGAAGCAGTTCATGGAGGACTGTCTCCCATGGGAGGGACCACATGCTGGAGCAGGGAAAGAGTGTGAGGAGTTCTCCTTCTGAGGAGGAAGGAACAGAGACAATGTGTGATGAACTGACCACAGCCCCCGTTTCCTGTCCCCCTGCATCACTGTGGGGGAAGGAGGTAGAGAATTCAGGAGCAAAGGTAAGACCAAAAAGAAAGGAGAGGTGGGGAAAAGGTGTTTTTAAAATGTTGTTTTATTTCTCATTATTCACTCTGATTTGATTGGTAATATTTTTTTTCCCCCAGTCAAGACTGCTTTCCTGTAACAGTAATTGCTGAGAGATTTCTCTCTCTCCTTATCTACACCCACCAGCCTTGAGTAGTGTTTCTTCTCCCCTGTCCAGCTGCAGAGGGGAGTGATAGAGGGGCTTTTGCGGGCACCTGGTGTCCAGCCCACCACCAGAGTATCACCATATTTACATTCAGGCTTTCATAGCTGGTGACAGAGACAAGGAAATAGCAATTTGCTATCTGATATAACTTTTATTCAGACTATTTATAGCAATCACATTTATTTCTTACTATTTTTCTGAAGTGAAAATGCTCAGTGTCAGGTTTGACTGTACTGTATTTACTGCAGAAGAAATAATTCAGTTGGTATTTCTAAAAATATAATTAGTTGATGAGTCAGAGAAGAATTTCATTTTCATAAATGTTAAGGCTGGAAGACTTGGATTATCATGATCAGTGTGTCTGACCTGTGACTCTCTCATGTTTTAGGAGGCTGCCTGGTAATTCCTGTGTCAATTTGTAATTAAGATGTATGATTCTTCAGAGGAGACTGAATAAAGGGCCCAAACCACGTTCTTGAGATGTGCTGAATGTTATTTCACACAAACAAACAAAAGATACACCCTACAGACAAGTCCGAATATTGTGATTCATCATTTTAATTAAAAAATTTAAGACCATTAACATTTACTAGTTTCTGATAGCTCAGTGCAAACTTTTAGAACATCATACATAACTGTGAACCACTATGTCTGTTTGTATATATATATATATATTTATACATATAAGGCAATGAAACATATTTCTATTTATGGGAATCTAAACCTTACCAAGAACCTGTGTCAGCCACGGGAGATGTGTAAATAGAAAAGGAAGCAGCTGGGATAAAATGAAAAACATAAACTAATCAAACTCTAGACTGCAATAAAAGCTGCCATGAAAGAATAAAATAAAAACCAAAAATTAACACCACATAGAGCAAAAGATCAATATTATATTGATTGACAACAGACTGCTATGTACTCATTGGTCAGTCATTATTCATATTGGTTTTGGGCACTGCACTTCAGCCCTGGCTTAGCCATGCACACATATTCTTTCTTTTTTTCCACTTTTCTACCTAAAATAATGACTGTCTTCAACATGAATAAAGGCCACTCAAGTCAGCCAAATAACTCTATGCACTCAAGGTCAGAGTCTGAAGTGGAATGACTCAAAGACATACGAGATGGGGACTCAAACTCTGCTGGACAGTGCAAAACCTGCCATTCCTAACATGACTGCTCCATCCACAATGGCCCAGTACATGAACCAGGACACTGCAACACACGCTGTGGAAGAAGGAAGAAGATAAATACTTGTAACTCAGCTCTAGATGACCTTTAATAGTAGATATTTGAGTGCTGGAGCTCAGCAAGCAGATATAAAGGCTGGCTACTTAGAAAGTAAGGCCCTGTACTGCAAGCAAGAGCTGCCTGGCTTGCAGTGGTAGTTACTAATTCTTGACATACAGTTAAAAAACACACTTCACTAATGGTGAAATGAATCAGGAATTGGTTGTGGAGAGTTTGTAGCCTGCTATCCACAAGCAGAAGAATGAACTGTGAGTCAAAGACCAAGCAGGTAAGGTCTTTAACAGGGCTTCAATTGCTGGCAAACCAGTTTTGAATGAAGGAAAGCATAAGGTTAAAGGGACCAGTTGGCTCTTATGTCAACTAATAAAAAAAAGTATATTTTAGACCTGTATTTGAAGGTATAAGCAAAGACTGTGGAAACAGAGTCTTAAGGCATATTAGTTATGGGAATATGTACGTCAGCACTATTCAATTGTGGGCAATCCTTACCTCATGCAGTAGCTGAAAATATGGATTTATTTATGTTCTAGAGCAGCTATGCCTAAAAATTAAGATCAGTTACCCAATTTTGGGAAAGAACCTGTGCTGTAGTGTTTTGGGTGACTTCTTTGGGTAGCGATCCCAGTAAGGGAAGGAAAGTGACCTTTTTTCCATAGAATTGGCCCTTGGAATTGGCTTTTCTGACTCTGCGCTCCTCAATGTGAAAGCGTCTCCTGCTGACCATTTCTGCCTGCTTTGTCAGCATCTTTTTTCCCAAAGTATGGAAGAACATACTATTTGCAAGGTGTTCTCTTCAATGTTATGATCCAAGAGAAAAATGCTTGTGCCCAGCTTTCCATGCCAAGATTTGCATCTGTGAATCAGTGCTAATGCCTCATCATTATTCATATGCCAAACAGACTTTTCACAATCCCCCTTGGTTCAGAGGGGATAAAAGATAAATTTTTAAGCTTCTAACAGCAGAGTGCAGTGTGTTACAAGGAAAAACATACCAGAGTTAGGCTTAAAATACATACAAATCTTTTCTGCATGGTTTTATTAATCAGTATGGGGCAGTTGTTTAATTTTTGTTTATAAGCAGTTGAGAGCTATGATGGCGTTAAACTGCTGTTGGAAAGTTACTTGAATGACTAGATAACTGTAGTACCTTTTCTCTGGTTTTCTTACAGCAGACCAATGAACTACATTGTTACAGAGTGAGAATAATGCAGCTGCACAGCTTTCCACAGAGCTATGAAGCAGAGCCACACTTGTGGCAAAGGATGTAGTCCTGCCGAGTGAGGAATTCCTGGCCCACCAGGGAGACAGAGCATTTCGCGCAGTTAAAGCATTCCCTGTGCCACTGGTGCTCCTCAAATGAGATGTATTTGGCACCTCCAGGAGCTGAAAGAGAGTATGGAAAAAAAAAAAAGATCGGAATCCAGTATTTCTAGACATGGTTCAGTCATGCAACAGATGACTTTCTGATGTTTGATCAGGTTGTCATTCATATAGTGAACAGAATAATGAACAAAAATCCATAGTGTGAAAAGTGACATGTTCTTTACTGGCTGCATTAAAAAATAACTTTAATATTTAAACAGTGGGAAATATTTCAAGCAAAGCCACAAGTCACTTGCTTGCATATCCCATTATAAGATCTGAACATAACACATTTGTCAGAATGTCCATTCAGGTTTGCTGATCTTCCCAACAAACTCTCATGAAATTTATTTGCAATATGTTAAAACATGTAGTTTCTATACAACTCTGAGTGAAATTTAATAACTAAGTTTCTTCAAGATGAATTATTTTGAAAATTACCAGATAATGGGATTTCTAGCAGAATTATCTGAAATAAAATATTGAGGATTGGGGGAATTTGAATAGTTTTGATGTTGGTGGGTTTTTTTTTTGTTGTTGTTTTGTAGTTTGTTTTTTTTTTTTTTTTTAAATCATGCACATGTGATAGGATATTCATCGATTTCTTTGTCCAATGACATATGCAGCATGGACCTGTAAGAATCAGGAGCACTTTTCAACAGCTGACTCCACATGCAACAGGATTAAAGTGTAGAACACCAGCAAATGCTCTCAGAAAACTTCAGCTATCATAGATCAGTGACATACATGTCTAATTATAAATTATATATAATTATACAAGGATTCATGAAATAGAGCTCTGCTGCATTTGGCAAGCTTTCTAATTTGACAGGTGTGCCTTACCAGCAGGCAGTTAATCTGTGTTCAGTTTGATCACATTTGCATTTAAAAACAAAACAACAGAGGGGCTTGTGTGTACTGTCCTGGGAAGAAATACAGAAAACACTACATCAAACAATGGAGAAACTCCTCTGGGCACAAAAAACAACTCCTCATCAGTTAGGGAACACGTGTGATCAGTATGTCCTAGCAAGATACAGGACATGTGACACAGAGAGTCTCCTTCAGTCTTTCATTATAGTGGGAGTGTTTTTAATGTTTTTTTCCTGAAGTGAAAGTCGTTGAGAGGAGACTGATGATCCATTTCTGCCTGGTCCCCTCTAGAAGACGAGACTCACCTGTAATAGGTTTCTTGCAAGCAGCACACTTCTTGGCATGAAATTTGCTGAAACAGTCTATGCAGTATGGCTGCTCATCTTTGGAAATGAATCTTTGTCTAGACAGCTGAGTTTTACACACAGCACACACAAAACATTCCGTATGCCAAGGCAGGTCATGGTAGGTCACTCCTCCAGAAGTTATAACCTAATGTATTGACGAACAAGAACAGAACAAAGAAATAAAGGTGAGAATCATGAATGATTGTCCAATTCTTCATAAGTACTTCCACTTGTTTTCTCTCTTCCAACATGCACAAGAGAGGGTGGTCAAATCAATTTTTTTTCATCTGGATTATCCATTTAACTAATCTGCAGTTGAACTCCATATGCTGCTTTTTTTTTCAATTTTCTATCACAGTATAACCTCATAATTTGTAATAAATATGTTATCTTTAAATTAAATTTTTCTATTATACTGTAGATGAGTGTTTAGAATCAGGTATGCTCTCAGAAGAGAAAATCTCAGTGATAGGTAGTCGGTGAGAGAACTGATGCTGAGATGATAGTTAATCTCCAACCAGTATTTTGCTGTCCCTCAAGTGCAACAGTATTTTAAATAAGAAGAAAGACACTAAAGAAACAGAAGTAAAACAGAAAGGAGATCTACACAGACAGAAGAAGAAAAAAATCATGTCTATCAGTGTCATCAACTTCTCTTCCCCAGCAATACACTCACAACTCTGCACTGGTAATTCCTGAAGAGGGAAATTTCCAGTTGTTCTGTGGCTCCCATATGTGTGGTAAAAAGCTGTTTTCACAGAATTTGTGAGAGACTCTACAGAGAAATTTCTATAAAGATGAGCTGTATGACAGTGTTTCTATTATCAAGTCACGTGCATGACAGGGAATGAATGAATACTGTTGGAACAGGAGGAGAAAAAGTTGAAGAAATGTCAGTAAAAATAGTGGGGTAATCAAATTTCCCTGGGGAATACAGTTTCAGGAAAATAAAGAATAATATTGGGTCACGTCAAGAAATAAAGACATTTAAATAGCTTCCAATCCCTTTAACATTCCAGTTTTGGGATATTTTGTGGTTTGCTTTTCCATTAAAATCTAAAAATTGCTGACAAAATTCAAGATTTGGTTTGGCAATTTAATCACTTTGGGCTCAATTCTCATATATGGGAATTGATGCAAGTTTCAGAAGTAAAATGGATTTAGCTATGACATAGGGGGACTATTTGCATTCCTCGAATTTTTAAGAAACAAATCCTGATTATTTCATGTAGGATGTGCTAACATCAATGCCTGTAATAAACATAGAGCATAATTACTATAATTTCCATGTGTTCATTTAATGCAAGTTAAAGGCTAGATGTAGACACATGGGAATATATAAAGGTACTTTCTAAAGTTTAACTATTGAAGAAAAAAATAGGCAGCATATTTTCCTGAAATTAAAAGCTTTTGTTAGAGATAGATGTTTACAGGTAATCATTACATAACTACAGGAAATTATAAGTTATTTGATGAAGAGGAAAAAAAAAAGCTTCCAGAGCAATGCAGGTACTAAAGAAAAAGTAAACTTCTGCCCTAAAAAGCAGCTTAAAACATTTCCCTAGAGAAAAGTACCACTCTAGAATAGTATGATGCTTTGAGTATTTTCATCAACAAGAGATAATCTTAAAGAATGAGAAATCAAAGGAGGGAAGAATTGATTTATCGGTACTTGGGGGAAAAAAGAAATCAAATCAAGCTTTTTGGTACCCACAAGGGTATCATCATGTATTGCATCAGTGGGACTCCTGACTAATGTTATCACAATTGAATGTTACTTGATCTGCTAATTGCCTGATACATTTCAAGAAAAAATAGCCAAGATTGTGGATGATTTGCTTAGTTCACATGGCTAATTATGCATATGATTACTCCTGAAAAATGATGGAAAGAGAGGCACGTTCACCAAGGCAGAATCAGAGATTTTCAGGAAAGAAGGGTTTTATATAACTTTCCATTTAATCTTCACAAAAAATCACAATCAATAACTAAAGAAGCCCAAAGCATTTGTTTCAGCAAATAAGTTTATTTCAGATATAATCAGTTTTAGATTAAGAGGGGACAGCAGACACTGTTGCAGTTGGGTTTCAGTGTCCAATGTCAATGGGAAGACTCTGATGTTACTCTTAGTTCACCACACATTTCACATGATCCAGCCCTTTCTCCCATGAGCAATATTGTCTCACTAGGACATTTTTTGCATTGTATGTTTAATTACCTTCTTGCAAGCATAGCAATGGTGTGCAAATTGCTTCTCAAAACAGGGCACACAGTAATTCTCATTGTCTTTGGTGATTAATGGTTTTGTTCCCAATGGTTGCCGACAATACTGGCAAACGAAACAGGATTCATGCCAGGAACTTCCTTTAAATTCCATTTTACGGGAACCTGAAAAGAAACCAAAGTGAACAATCCTCTCAGATATAGCCTTGTAATACAAGTTTTAAATGTTGGGAATGCTCTTGTTTTGAACCCTCTACTTCAGCATCGGATCACCCAAGAAAACTATTATCTTCAATTTAATAGAGCTTCTAAGAATGCACTTGAAATTTCAAGAACACATTCAGTGCCACATAGTCATCTGGCAAAAGATGTGCTGAATTGCCTAAACTGTGATTTTTAGTTTGTTCTTATATGAATCTTTTGGGGTTTCTTCTTTGTGATTATACTTGAATTACTCAGTTTCTCTCAAACTGGCCAACTCAGTGATAATGTTCAGGTACGCAGCACTTTTATAAAGTAGAGATTAATTTATTGGATTAGTTCTTTCTTTATTATTGTCCTGTCTTCTGTCTTTCCTGAACTAAGCCTCCTTCACTTATAAAGACATTATTTATCTTAATCAGCATTGTCAACTTCTAAAAGTAATTTTTTTTTTCTGTGATACAGCACACTGCACTGCCTTCTCCTAAAGCTCACCATTTCTGTCCTAGACCAACAATTATTTTCATCATGTTTTACCAGATGCTTTTGATACAGCACAAGGACAGAAAGTTGCTCAGTTAAATGTTTGTCAGAGGAGTTTCAGAGCTTTTTTCTCTGTGTGCAGGTGTCCTATCATGATGTAGAAACATAAGTCTAAGATATGCACATATATCTGGGAGCAATTTGCCCAGTGGANGAGGATGTCCTGGATTCCCACAGATCTCCATCCTTAACTTGCTATCTGTAGGCAGCATCAGACTGCACAGAGAGGTGCAAGGTGCTTTACCATCCTTTCCACAAGAAGAAGAGGATTGCTGTTTTAACTGATTAATCCCACTGTACCTGTGTCCTGAACTGTGGGGCCAGCAGAGAAACTACCGATTATATTTAGACACAAAACGTTTGCAGCTTCATCCCAGTGATCAGAAGGCCAATTTCACTGTCTTTCACAACTAGGTCTTTTCAACACAGAGCTAGCAAGCTGATGAGAAGGAAGTTAATGATATAGAGACTGGCTGGCATTCCCATGCCACTGTTGCACCGTTTCTCACACCTTCAGGCACTTGCTGCAAGGATTTAGACTCTATAACAAAACAAGCAGCATGAATATACACCAGAAGACAATAATGCAAACATGAGTGTATTCTGCCACTTTTTTGATCACATCTAGTGAGGTGTGCATAT
>WEZZ01024327.1:3566-17389 GCA_013400585.1 Chloropsis cyanopogon | reverse complement strand
ATGTTCTTGAGTGTACCTAAAAATAACCAGAGCTGCAGTCACCCACACCTACACAAATATGGTTCATCACCACTACTCCTTATGTAAGCTGAAATTTTGTCAGAAGTAGTTCATAAGGTATACATTTGGCCATATCCTGAGCTGGATCAAAACACTAAAAAAACAAAATATCTTGGGTAATTAGTATTTCTGGAGTTTTTTATCACCATGATTTACTTAAAACGTAATCCTTTGTATACAGTCAGCCTAAAATATCCCTAGAGTTGCTTTTCAAATCCAAGTTGGTTTTTCCTTAAACAGAATGTCACAGGGGAAAAAAAAAAAGCCTTGTTCAAGAAAAAGTTTGGGTTTTTTTCTTGAAAAAAATCTTTAACAAAGGTGGGTTTTTTTTTTTTTTTAAATAGACTAACCATGCCCCAAGCTATTAAAAATACATGCATATTTAAAGAAACGATAAAGCACAATTAGATCCAAGAAATATAATCAAACTTAAACTCCACATAGTTATTCCCACTGGAATAATCCACTGCTCTTTTCACAGAAATCAAGTCACTGAAGCACACAACATCCTTGAATGGTCAGTTACAGACAGATGCCTTGTGTGATAGATATTCTGGTGGTACTGTGTCTCAGAACAAAGTAGAGAGACACAGACTTCAGCTATAAATTGTCCCTTTTCCTTTCCACCTTTGCATGCCAAAAAAGACCATCAGACAACAAAGACCACACATTCCTACTCCAGATATGTTAGGCTGCCAGTCATACCTCAGAATGGGGTTGTCAAACAGATAGAGCCACTCAATCTCATGACCAAAACCTGCTACTCCCAATGAAGTTCTAGATAAAGATCAAAGTATTAATCATGAGATTCCATCAAAACAAGACTGTGGCAGCACTGAATTCCAGTGAAATTACTCATGTTGCTCCAAATCCCATAATGCAGTGCTGGCACAATAACATTAAACTAACTTATCAGCACTCAGCAGCCTTTCCATGACATATTGCAGCCCACTTTCAAACACATTTTAGTACAGTTGTAAGTGCAGTATTGGAGTCGTCCCCCTGCCCCAAGTTTTGTGTGTACTAGGCAAAAAGAGGAGGATCTTTCCCTTCAGATCCTTGCTAGCAACACTCAGTGTAGCATGTGATCACATACCACATGTAGGGCTGCTGCTGGGCAGCTCCCTCAGTTAGAGGCTACACCCCATCTGATAAAAGAATCATTTGTATTACTGCTAACAAACATCAGCAGTGAAACAGCAAACCATAAGTAATCTTAAATAACAGCTGCACGATAAACAGTCTACTCAGGACGCCAACAGATACAAATCCATATTGTGTGCAGCATCACATGAATCAGAAAGAAAAAAAGGCCTTGAAAAAGCATTTAAAAAGATCTACTTTATGTCTCAGAAACAAACTTTGATCCAACTTTTTCAAGTTTTCTCGTACTTACCTATACTAAACCAATGTATATGCCTGTAGACATTGCACTGCAATTGCTAGTGGGAAGACATCATCAGCACAGTACAAAAGTGAAATAAAGTGGCAGAAATCAGAAAGCAGACATGAGTATACAAGCACAGCACTGGCTTCAGGTTTTATGGTAACCAGGACATTTTCTTTGTTTCCTCTTTACAGGTAGAACAGAAAAAAAATAGAAATATCTGAAGAAAAATTTAAAGATAAATTATCTGTTTGAAAGAGCTTCATGCAGCAAGTGTGTTACAACCAGCCAACAGCAATCGGGAAGGGCATGGGCTCGTCTGGGTCAAGTTTAATTGCCATCTGGGGCAGCTGATGGGACTCATTCAATTTATGTAAAAGACACTCTTATTAGCTCCTCTGCAATCACTGCACCTCAAATTAATGCAAAAATTAAATCCTTTTTACTAAATCTGTCTATTGGCTCTTTCATTTCAGTTATGTTAATGTTTGGAAACATCAATTTCATTTTCCCACCAAGACATCCTCTTCACATTAGTACAAATCATTCACTGCCACATACCCAAGTGAGAGAAACAACTCTTGTGGAGCTCTAGTTCTCCTGGGACCATGATATAAAAACCATAGCTCCACTGTGCTTTGGGTAATCTAGAACTTGTAATTACTGTCACTACAAATTCAAATACAGCTGTCCACATAAAAAATGAAATAGATCCAATGCCTGAATTACAAAATACCCATAAGCTTGTCCATCCCACTAAATGCATTGAATTCAAAATATTATACTTTCCTTATATAAAGCAAAATTAAAATATGCAAAGTCTCTGCCATTCAAGTACTTGGCTGCCATCTACATTTGACATTAAAGCAGTCTTAAAGAGTTCATATGGCTCACTGTGAAAACCAAATGGCACAGAGCCAAACCACAACATGCTGCAAAAGTAGGCCAATCATCTGCATAGAACCTGCTGTCATTGAAATCAATGATAAAGTGTTGTGGAATATTTTACTTGATTCCCGTTAGAAATGCAGAGCAACACTACAGCCACTGCACAGCAAAATGGGATTTAATGCTGTAGGCAAGAAGCTGTTTGGGACTGGCTTTGCTTTGTTTTTGGCTTTTTTTAGGCTAGAAATATCCCACTATAAAGAATGTTATTTCTAAAAGCCTGATGCTCATCCCCAAATCCATGTATCTCATGCAAGTGAGGTACAACATTTTTCACAAGTAGTATCAAATTACAAAGAAATTATTTCTGTAATCATTGTTGTGCAGAATGGTTTATTTAAAGAGGCTTTTCTGCTCTTACAGCAATGGCAGTTTATGGAAATAGTAACGTGAAGTTTTATTTCCCTTTTTTATGTACACTAGTTGTTATTTTTGAATTCTTGATAAATTTTAGCTTGCAAATACATTTTTTAAAACTATGAATGGCCAAACAGATGAGTCACTTCCAGTTCCCTCACTTTAAGCTTTTCTGCTTGAACTGAAAGATATAATTGTCCTCTGCCCATAAAGACCGCTGGTATGTACATGCAAATGAGGGTCATTGTAATTTCCATAAGAGATAGAACTACTGTTGCATTGGACACTGGTTCCTTCACAATAACAGTCTAAAGCATTGGTGGGAAAAAAACCCAATCCCCAAAAAAGTTATTTGTGAGCAAAACAAAACCTTATGAGGATATGCGAAGAAGTCTATTTCCCAGAAAACAGGTATCTGAAAAGAAATATCATGCTCTTGAAGTTTGTCACATACTATATTTCCATCATAGCACCACCATAAATTCTAATTATTGATGTGGCAATTAAAAATTTTATGAGTTGTTTATAAGTTGTCAGATGTTGATAGATAAAAAAAAAAGTGTGCTTTTTATATGCTATAAATCTGAAAGTAGGGAACGCTTCAAACTGGAATAGTTTAGGCAGCATGTCTGAAATTAAGTGTAAGAAACAGGTGAAAGGGATTTAAAGCAAAAAAAAAGATTCAGCTCACTTTACAGAGGACTAGTCTCAGAGGGCAGAACATTTTCTATATTAAAAAAAATGAGAATTCTAATTTTCTAGGCTGAAATTGGGAATTTTTGTTCAAGAATACTAGAGAATGAAAGTATTGTGATTTGGATCTAGAAAATAATTTTAGTTATTTACTTCCTAAATCATACTCTTTTGTTTACTTTTAATAAAACCACAAAAATAATCTCATTCCATTTTTTACAAAGAGCTTGTGCACATATATGATTGCTGTGCTCATCTAGAACCAACTTCATTCAAAAAAAACCTGATTTTATCTAATAGCAGGTGCTCTTAGGGTATGTTCTCTTAGTTCTACAGATTCCTTAAGTGAAAAATGCATGGAATATATTGCTGAGTTTTCTCTGTTTACATACGTCCTATGTGGCAGAAGGGTTCCTATTTATAAATATATTACTTTTAGAAAGAAACTTCAAGTGGAGGGAAGAGAAAGGGAAAAAACCTCAGAGTGAAGGAAAATATAACCATCTATTCACACTATTTCATTTGTGAACTTTCTATTCCCATGTCTTTGTGACAGGATGCAAGCTGCCTAACAGGCAAGGTAAAGGTTTACTGAATGAGTCACCTTATGTAGCTTGAGCAGCAGCCTGTCACAGCTACCAAATTGTACAACCCCCATTTTCCTTTCTCCTCCCCTGTTTTTGCTGCCTTTCAATACATTAACTTTTTTTTTTCTTCCCCTCCTTCCCCCTTCTGAAGAGGAAATTGGTTCCTTTCTGAAGTGCTGTCCATCTGTGCTTGCATGGCCTTGTCCTTTTTGTACTAAGCAAATCCTCATCATTGCCTCAGTCTAACACCAGGTGCAGCTCTCATATGTTTATAGTACACTAGAACAGCACCTAGCACAAGAAAACTGCAAACAGGATCCTGGTTACAGAAAGCTTTGCATTTGAAAGATCTATTTACACAGAGAGCTGATCTGCCTACAACAGTGCAGCTTTTAGCATTTTTAAACAAGAATAATTTAAGGCATTCAGCCTTTTCCTGCAGGATGTAGACAAAGGAAACAAGTAGAAAGAAAAACTTCAAAGAGTTATGCACTTCCTTTACTGGCAGTACTGCCAGACTGATGAAATGTGACTGTGTTTGTAAGATCAGGCCTTGGATTGCAAGGCCAAAGTACTGCATGAAATGAACTAAAGTATTTAAAAATATTTTCAAAGCTGTTGTGGGAAAAAAAAAAAAAAAAAACAAACCCAAAAAAAACTTTTAATATANGGCCTTGGATTGCAAGGCCAAAGTACTGCATGAAATGAACTAAAGTATTTAAAAATATTTTCAAAGCTGTTGTGGGAAAAAAAAAAAAAAAACCAACCCTAAAACAACTCTTGATATATATGACTCACCTGAAAAGACATTGGGAAATGTCTCTGTAGAAGCCTGGACCCCTGAGGACTTTCTTGAATGAGTCAAAGGCACTCTTTCCGTTTGAAATTTCTCTCTAAACCCCTTGTGCTCCAAATAGTCTGCAGAGCTCACCTTCTCCGTTATCTCACTTTTGTGATTAGCCACCTCTTCTGTCCAGTCTGCAGAACGACTGAACAAACCTGCCAAACTAGCAGACCTCTTCTTCCTGATTGAGACTTTTTCCTTTTTGTGGAAGGACTCCTGCCTCCTTGTGAAAAGCGGGCTCTGGGATGGGGAGGGAGAAGGTGAATGGTTGGGAGAACTCAGTTGCCTAGTTGTGGTTTTGATGTAACAGGGATTAATTAGATAGGGCTTAAAACATCGGGAGCCAAGTATCGGACTGTCTGCTGTTCCTTCAGAGGACAAACTGCCATTTTTCATTTCCGTGGATATACCATTACGCAGCTCCTCTTGACTGGCTGACAGAGTGTGTTTCCCTTCCTGAGTCTCAGCAGCATGATCATGGCCTGCATCTGAAATACCAGCCTCTGTTACTGAGTCTTGAAAATCAACAGCCTGCACTTCAGCAATTTTAGCCTCAGCATCTGCCGCTGGAGTTGGAAAAGGTTGTGTGGAGCTGTGTGTCTGAGACCTGTTTTCTACTGCAGTTTTATTCAAACCATCTTGTAGTTCACTGGCTACAGCATCCACTCCAGCAACGAGCTGTTCCTCAGTCAATAGCTGACGTTCTTGTGTTTCAAATAAGCCGTTACCAGGAGAGCCTGTACCATTCACCGCTTCTTTCGGTTCACGTTCACAGGAGACCGGAATGTTTGCCACAATTTCCGATACTGCTGGAGAAGCCCCCTCAGCGTCTGGGCTCCTCTCTTTGTCAGTGGTAGTTACTGAAAAAAACCTTTCAAAATCTAAGGGGGTTGCTTGAGAATTAGCCATGTGTCGGCCCATTGTTTTGGTGACAGGGTCCTCAGTTCCAATGTTAATTGCCCCCTGCTGCTGCTGCTGCTGCTGCTGCTGCTGCTGCTGCTGCTGCTGCTGCTGCAGTCTAATAGCTTGCTGGATATCAGAAAGCAAATCCTCTTGTTCTGCAGCTGAATGGAAACTGTATATATCCGTATCAGAGCCAGAGCTGGTCCTTTGTCCATCCTGTGTCTCTGCAGCAGCTGGAGCAGTTTCATTTCTTATTTCAAAATGTTCAACATCTGTGTCTGAGAGACCCCCTTCATCTGCAGAGATGCTTATATCAGGAGTTTTGGTTACAATTGAATGAGTACTGTCCAGCTCCCCAGGCTGCAAGGCCTGGCTTTCCAAAACATCCTCCCGTGAACTGCTATTCCCATCTTTAGCCTTGGACAGATTTTTTCTGATCCTCAGATTTGAAAACACAGAGGGCCTGGAGTCTGACTTACCCTTCTTCTTACTCGATTCGCTTCCTTTCGCATGCTTTCCCAGTCCCCTTCTGCCTCCCGATACCTTCTTTGTGCCGTCCGTATCCTTGGGCCCAGAGGCATCTTCTCCTCCTTCTTGCACATCACCTGCATTTTTCTTTAGCTTCCCATCTTGATTCCCCATGATTTTTCGCAGTGCAACACCTTTGGCAATCAAGCCATGCTCCCGGGTTTCATTCCTTTGGCCTGCCGGCGAGATCCCCTCTAGCGATCCAGGTTTGTTTGCAAGCGGCGGTGATGCAAGTGAAGCAAATGCTTGCTGTGCCTCTCTCCCATCTGCTAGAGCTGCCTTTTTGCATAATGTGCTGCTTGCACTGGGCTCCGCTGGGACATGCTCAGTACAGCACTGAGAGCTGCAGACAGCTCCTTCCAATGGCTGCTGCTCTTGGAGCTGCCTGCTCGCCGGGTTTCTGCTGCACTCTTGTTGCTTTAGGAAGGATTCTGTAAAAAGTGTTTCCTTTATAAAAGTCACCTCTTTTTCCACGGTTTTTATTGCCTGCATTGCAAGCTGAGCTTGTCACCTAATCATTTATAATTTCAGTACTTCAAGCTCCTGAAGGGAAAAAGGAGAAGAAAAAAAAAAAAGTTAAAGCAAGGTACTTTAATTACTCAAACAAATAAACCAACAAACTTGGAAAGAGAAATATTATGATTATTTAATAGTTTATAAGGTGCTTAAGCATATGCTGCTTTGACAGATTACACAATACCTCTGGTGATTTATATGCTTGCTTTTTAAAGGTCACCAAAACAATACATTATTTTAAAAGAAGAGTAAATCGTCTTTTAAAGTAGATAAAATAAAGATAAAAACCAGAAAGTTCTTTCAACAATTTAAAAAGATGCATTTAAAATTCAATGCATTGTGGTAATTATGCTATAAAAAGCCTCCCACGATTTGTATTCTGAGAAGGTAGATATACTGTTATTCCCAGGAGAATCAGCTCATCAATATTAAAATACAACACCATTGTTTTCCCTGATAAGAACATCTGGCACGAAACAAGATAAAACAAACAAGAAAAATAGCAGTATTCAAATGCTGCTAAGGAAAAAGATACAGTAAAGTACTCCTCTATTTCATCCAACATATTTAATGATTGATTTAGATGCTGACACTTCCCAGCCACTTTGGAAGCTTGTGCAAAAGTTTTAATCAGTTGTTGCTTCTCCTTCATTTTTGCTTTAGATATATAAGCTTCTACATTTCATAAATAAATTTCCTGAACTTTTACACAGATATTTCCTTCCACTTTTAAAATTTAGAATTAATATAACTGGAATAGACATCAAAGGACTTGAGAATGCCAAACTGCCACATTGGATCAGTTCAGCTGCCCAATACCTTGGTTCAACACCAAACAAGTAGTAATTAGATAGATTTTCTGTTCATAATTTACCGTCTCTAAACTTCCCAGTCTATGAGATTCAGTTTCTTTGAAAGATGTTATGTGTTCCTCATGGCTATGAACTTCCTCACTTGCAATTTCCCTTTCATCAGGAATTGCTTAAACCAATACATCATTCCAGGGAAATACATTCTACTGGTTTATCTAATTCTTACTTTTGATTTAACTCCTACCAGAGATTTCACTTCTTTCCTCTGCCTTAATAGACATTAAAGAAGAAGTACCACTTACATTTTAAAAATGATACCGGTATCCTCCCCTCCACCCCCACTTCTTCCAAGACACACACTATTTTTTTCCCCAAAGATTTCTAAATACCTTTACAAATCTAGGCTCCCTTTATATAAACAGCAAATAATTGCTTTTTTCTGGTTTGGAAACAATAACACTGGTAATATATGCAAATTATACATGCAAAATAATTATTTTGAACTATCATAATTTCTTCCCTGTGCTTCTTGGTCACTTATTACTGTGATGTAAGCCGTGTCCTGAGAGGCCTGTGGTTCAGGCATGAGAAAGAAATCTCTTGTATACAAAAACTTGAGTGTTTTTTGTGGATCAGATGACTTTGTATACACAGTGGGATGATTTGGTTGGTTTTGGGTTTTTTTAAATTATTTTTCCTTATCTAACCAAGTCAAACATCTATTTTTTTCACTTTTAACACTTAACAGCTATAAATATACTAACAAGAACTAGTATAGCAAAACCTGCAAGAGCATGCTACATGATTTTTCTTTTTTACTCCATTCCAGCTTTTGCTTTCTGTTATGCTACGTAGATTCTACTTTGTATTTTACCTCTTACATCATTATTATGTATTTACAAAAAGCATTTGCAAACACATATAATTTCAGTCCAACTGAAGACACACAGTAAGAATTAAGGTACAGTTTGAGAGAGCCATTGTAGTAGAATAATGCCTTGATGGGTATTTTAACTGACTAGAACTGACAAACCTAAGCCTTGATTACAACTGGAGTACTTGTATCTTCCAACCTCACTTAAAAACCCTTTTCCCGCTAAAATCTGCCAGAAATTAACCTAATGTAGGAGTAATATAAAGATACAATGGACCGAATGTGTAAGGGAACTGTAGAATTAGTGTCATGTTCTGAAACACTCCCTTCCCCTCCTTCTCTGTAAACTTGCCTGGCAGATCCTTCTCACTTCCATTACAACTAATAACAACTCACCAGCAGTGATTACTCTGCAAATTGTGCTGCAAAACCAAGTCATCGACACAGGTAGGCTTATAAGAGAGTCAAGTTAAAGACCAATCTTAATTTCTTAATTAGATACTAGAAGCTTATAATAGGTTTAATCATGTAAGTACCTTATTTCCCAGAAGTTTTCATACAGCACATCCTGATGAGTCAGTTCTTAAAAAAAAAAAAAACACATAATGTATAGCCATAGATATTTTCAAAATTTAAATATATTACAATAAAAAAAAAAGTTAATATTTTGGGGGCTGTTTACTCTCAGCCACCCTTTCAGCTTCTAGAGAAAAACATGTTATCAAAAGTCAGCAAGAAACCAGAACATTTTGGCATAAGTGTAAGCTACATTTTAAAAGCTAACATGGTATTTAATATTCTACACCAAAAAAAAGAGAGACTTTCAACAGACACTAAATGGAGGGAAAGAAAAAGGATTAAGGTGTTCAAGAAGAATGTTTAATTTTAAAGAGTAATAACAACTCAGAAATTCTGAGTTACTATAAGCTATTCTTAGCTTGCTATAAATTGTCAACAAACTACTGAGGCTAGTCAGGGAACCTGCCTGCCTGGCTCATTCAATATTTGCCAGTGCTCAACCAAAAACACTGAGGGGTGAGACTGCAAGCATAGACCTGAGATCCTCCTGATTTCTCACTCTCCTCCTAAGCTCAGGAGATGAAAATAGCAACACACAGAGGAAAGTCAAAACTCACAACTCAAGACACATTGTCCTTGTGCTCCCAGAGACCTCCACATTAACACATTCCTGTTAAAAACACAAAACCCTGTTACAGGGCTGTGATTATTTTCAAGATAGTTACCATTCCCTGCAGCCTCACTGGAAAGGTGAGCAGCTCCCCCAGCACTGCCTGCCTAGCCCTTGATCAGCTGGGAGGGGATGGGCAGCACTGACTGCCCACACCTGGGTTCAGGACTCAGCCTCCTGGAGCACAGCCAAGGCAGAGTGCCGCCCTCCTGTCGGGTCAGGAGCTTTCCCTCCAATTCCTTACAAAAAGGCTGGATGATCAGTTGGCATCCTACTGAACCTATGGTCTGAACCTATGGCAAACATGGGCTGCCTGAAGGAAAAGGGGGGTTCCCAGGGGAGCCTAGTCAGTGGAGACACAGCTTTCTTGGGGTAGATGAGTTTTTACCATGCTTTACTGACTGTGGTATTTCATTCTGCTCTCAACAGTAGTTGTTGAACAAGTCCCAGTAGAGTGAGGACAACACCCTGTTACTGCCTCAGGCTGTGCCTGCTGGAGCCCAAGTCTTTGGGCAGGGTTGGGCTTCTCCCACAGGACCCCAGGAAAGGGTTGTGCTGGAAAGATACAAAGGACCCAAAGCAACATCCCAGCAGTGATGCTGCACCATCACCACTGCAGCAAAGATGTGGAGGGCAAAGAATGAACTGTGCTATGTGCCCCCATAGCACCCTGCAGAGTGACTGAGGGACAGGCTCTGTACTCACAGCCAGCCCCTCCACGGGCTCACAGTGGCTGCTCAAGGCTATATACATGTGTATCCATGGGCTCTGTGCCCTGCCACTTCCCTGCTGCCAGTCTCAGGGGGAGATGAGGCTGCTGCAGCCCAGGGCAGGTGCTCTCCTAGGTGTAAGACACGACATGGCAGTCCAGGGTAGGGGCTGACTAGAGGGGGTTGAATCTTAATCTCCAAGGACTCAGGCTCCACACAGAGGTGGGCTGAGGCTGGGGCAGCAGCAGTGTGAGAACCTCAGCACTGTACTGCAGGCCCTGGGAGCTGGGCTCTGCTACCCCAGCACTGTGTGCTCTCCAGCTTCCTCCCATACTGTCCCAGAGAAGACATGGCTGCAGGGCATCCTCAAAACTGCCATACACACCCTGCAGAGGTTAATATTAATGAGTGGCTCAATGTGTTTGGGTTTGGTTTGGAGATTAAGGCACATAGAGTAACAGGAGGGTTTTAAAGTGTCACATTACTGACTGGGATATGGTAATGCAGAGGGTGTGAAGAAAAGACTTGTTTAAGCAGACCAAAATATTGCACCCATCTATGTTACTAAAGCTTGAATTTTCATACTCATTCTCATTCAACTCAGTGCTGGATCCTGGTCCCAGTTCCTGCTGTCCTGTGGCAGCAAGAAGCCTTCCCCAGCTGCCATTCTGAGCATGATCTAAAATTTATCTTCCCAGAAGGCATCAGCTACCATTAAATACTTCCTTACATTACCAAAGTCATGCTCCAAGCAGTTGAAAATTTTTTCCTGCCCCTACACTCCCATCTCTTTCATCTATAGGGAGAATTGCCTTTTAGGACTTCACAAGGTCTAGGTGTGACTGGCAAGGGACAAGTCAGGAGATCAGAAAATATAAACTGAATTGAGACCATAGAGGCCAGGATTAAAGCCAATCCTGCCCTTGCTTCCTTTAGTTTCTAGTGGATATGAGATTCTGCTCTTTCTTTTATTACCCATTTAAGCAGCATGAAACCATGCCTAGACGTGATCCAGCTACTGGGAAACCTAGTTTACCTACTAAAAGGCTACCTTTAGGAAGGTTCAAGGAGCTTGAACCTAGCAAGCAATGATCCTAGGTGAGATTTGACTTGCTTGTGCATGAAAAAATATTGACTAGGATTTTCAAATGCCTGCTACTTAGTGCTGAACTTTCTCATAATTTCTATCTAGTGAGAACTATCATTTAAAATTAATGTGTCTGAAGAAGTAGTGTCTGCAGCAAAGCAATGTGTGCCAGCTACGTGCTACAGAGGGGCACTGGCTAGGAGCCAAAATCTCTATGAAGCATTTAACCTCGTGAATTTTTCACATAAATGCAATAGAACATTTATGCATTGTGAAATAGAGCTGTTTTTGTTTAAAAATATGATCAGCTTGACATAGCAAAACTCATACACATTCCAGTAAGTCGCTTTATTGTTTTCCCTTTCCATTTCCATATTCTTACTGCTTCCTTATTGTAAAATATACTTTTCATCATAAAAGCTACACAAAACCTATCACAGTTACTTATACAGGAGGAGCTGGCTGAACAGCTGGACTCAAACCCCTGCCAGCATTCCAGAGATTTATGCATTGCATTTCAGGGTTAGGTCACAGAAACAGACTCCAAAAGTCCAGGCCTCCGCAAATACTACAGCCAGAGACTCCTGTATTCGGAGCACTGCTACTGTATCCAAACTCAAGTAATGAGGAAAATCTGACTGAAAATCTGGTTTATTCCCTATTACAGGCTGAAAAGTGAGGTGTCTTGTGTCATAGCTTCCCCTATTCCTTGCACAAAGTTTATTTCAGACAAATTGTGTGTTGAATGCAGATCACCAGCACTCGTTTGCTGGTATATGCTGAATGACTTCAATGCAACACAGTTTAGGCTACACCAAGAAAAAAATAATTAGCAAAATATCAGATGACTAGACTGTTAATTTAAAGAAAAAACAGTTTCTACCATTTAAGCCTCTGTTAAGTACTATCAAAAGGTTGGAGTAACGGTCTAAGTTATAATTCTATTTTCTAAGAAATGAAATTTAAGCAATAAGGTTATTTCCTCAGACCTCATAATAGCTTTTGAACAGTCAGACCATCAACCAAACTTTTAAGATGGAAATCATTAAACCCCTGCAAAATTCACACATGTGCAGAATCCCTGTTTGCATAGAAGGGGGAAAGATAAGCAGAACTGACTGTGTCAGTCGATCAAACAGGATTAATGTAGTTTAGAACTACCCACTAAAGGCAAGCATTTCATAGGAAAAAATGAGATTGGACAAGATTTATTGTACTAGAGGATAGAGAAAGGAACAAAGAACACAAAACTGTAGGAAA
Source organism: Chloropsis cyanopogon (assembly GCA_013400585.1). Classification (NCBI taxonomy): domain Eukaryota; kingdom Metazoa; phylum Chordata; class Aves; order Passeriformes; family Irenidae; genus Chloropsis; species Chloropsis cyanopogon. Next base: position 4,634 of record WEZZ01024327.1, on the reverse strand, counting down.
CTGGGCCTCCTCATTTTCATTCCTTAGAAAAGAACATATTCTGTTAAATCGAGTGGAAAATTACATATTGTCTTGTTGGTTTTCTTGGACAACTCCCAGAGTACTTAATGGCACGTTTCAAAAATGCAGACTTTGATCATATCAATGAACCTTTTTGCCTGCAGAGAGCCCAAAACACCATGAAACAATGGTGTATTTTTGAGCCTACTCCTTTTCTGCAGGAGACAAGGGATTAACTAAAGTACTTAGTACCCTAATTTTATCTTTTCTACTGGAGAAATTATCTACTAGTCTGAAGGAAAAATTGACAAAGACCAGTTTTTCCTGAGATTCCTTTTAAAGTTTTTAAAAACCTCAACTGATTACATTGATTGTTTTTAAAAATACATGAAGAGAAGAAATGATATTAATTTTTTACCCTCTTATTTTAGGCATCAGTCATTGTTCTGTTGCATACACATATGTGGATGTGTAAACTGTGGGTCAAATTAAAAAAAAGAGAGCATTTGATCAGCTTTTGTTTCTTATTGAAACACCAGATATTCTCCTGTCAATTGCTGTATGTTCTCCACGGATGGAACAACCCTGGGGCAAACTGTAAAACCCTTGGAAGAGTTTCCAGAATGTGATAATTTTTATTTTGTACTAATTTGTTGCATTGTTTCAAATACTTTTGGTAATTAGAAAGCAGGACAATGGACATCAGCTAGTCTATAAGTCTACCAACACACAGTACTTGCTAACACCCAAGCAGTCCTGGCTGCCCTAGCTGTGATAGGAATTACCTGCACTGAGACAGCTGCAACTACGCAAAGCGGGCTCAATCCATAATTTATGTTTTATGTCCTCAGCTTGACTTTAGCATGAGGGACCTAAAGCCTAGTTAGCACAGTGATTTCCTAATGGTTTTGTAGTTAAATTGGGTTTCCTTTTGTCAGCTGAAAGGTTATCATAAGCTGAGTTAAGGTCCTGATTGTCAATAATGATTGAACGGGTGGCAAAAAATTTAACTGCACTAAGACAGAAGAAACATAGTCCAGATAAATAACCCAGATGCCTAGATAAAGG
>WEZZ01024326.1:75182-92383 GCA_013400585.1 Chloropsis cyanopogon | reverse complement strand
CTGTGACCTGCCACTAGCTTTCAGTTGTTCATGCCAAATGGGAGCATGCAATGTGACTAGAAGTCCCCTGAAATATTGCTGAAGGTTGTTCTCTGAGGCAGATGCTTGTACTTGACTGTCCTACATATTTCAGTCTTGTGTACTACAAAATTCCATTGATTCCTTCCATCTTTTTAAAAGCTTTATGAGATGAAAATTCAAACCAAAATACAAATTCTTCCTGAGCAATGCAAAGCAACAAAAAATCTAACAACTCAATACAGTTGTTAGAATACATACTGAATACATAATTCACAGGTGTACTGTAATTAATAGGAATATTTAGGAATAATTACATGTGATTTTCATTTTCTTTTAGTGGAAGCTTTTATAAGCCATGCAATTAAGTCTCTAACAGCACCTTCCAGCTTAGTGACTTAGGTGAACATAAGAGGGATAATTTTGTTACTTAAATCATTATAAAGATAAATTATTCCTTTTATTAGTAAGCAATATAGGATTTTAAGGAAATAGTGCAATGAGTTTTCACCTGTCTTTTTAGAGTTCTCAATATTTCCACCAAGTTTCAGTTTACAGCATTTAGTTATAATCCTTACTAATGTTTTGTCCCAATGATTAAAAATGCACTGAAAATAAAGCATGTGGATGACTAAAATCAACCGAGATTTTCCGTAGTTCTAATTTGGACACAAATTTTAATGAAAAAACATTTCCAGGGACAAGGGAGGACATTTAGATCACTTCTTTTTAGATCTTCAGAGCAGACATTTAAGAGAGTATAAGTGTGCAGGTTGCCTGCAGAGTGAATGGAGACTTTCAGCTATCGAAGACCTCAATTATTCTTTGGTGACATGCAATGAAGAAAACTGATCTAACTTTGGTACTTCTGCTAAATACTTTATAAATAACTAATAATTATGAGCTTCATATTTAGGACTACTTTATTGTCTAAAACCAGTGTACATGACTTCCAGGTGATATAACCTGAAGTCAGTTTGAACAATGCATTAAGTCACCACTACAGCCAGGGCATCAGAAGTCAAGAAACTTTAGGATTCTATTACCTTAGTTGGGTGACTCCTGAAGTAAACCCTAAGTTTTCAAAATTTAATGGGTCAAGGTCTATGGCAGGATGAGCTACCTTTTTAATCCACTTGCTGCATTCCTTTAAAGGTAATAAAAGTAGAAAAAGTTGATTGGAAGACTTTAGTACTGAGCCACAGAAGAAGAGGCATGAGAAAAGAAACTTCTGATGCCCACCTCTACTGTGGCAGTACTTTCTGATGGAAGCATTTGCTGTTCTCTTTCTTCCTTGAAACACTAACTTTTCATTCTTTAGGGAAGTCCACACTGTAATTACAGAAATGGTTAAGCTAAACCTTTTTTTGATTTTTCTGACAAATATGCTGGCCACAGTACTAACTGCATATAACCAAAATTAAAACACCAACTGCCATTTAACCATGCACAGGAAATAAATTATTTGTGTCTAACTCCAATAAAAAATATTATTTATGCTGTACTTTGGAAATTATGTGGTGACAGACTCATCATGTCTATGGGCCCCATCTAACTAAATATCATTTAGCATGATTGAAAGAAGGGAAAAATGCCAAGTCAAAGCATCGTTTTATGAAAGCTTTAACAGCTTGTATTCCCTCAAATTAACTGAAAGGAGTAGCAGCACCACACACTGTTTTGTGCACCCACATCCTTCAGTGAGCACCTGCTACCTGGTGGGGGCTTTTCCCACTTAGGTTTCACTGTCAAGGAGAAAGCCAGTAGTGGGAAAAGGTTTTATGGGAACTACTGTCTTGTTTTATTATTTGTCACTTTTGTTACAACAGTTGAAAATGAAATAAAGTAGTTGCTCCGAAAACCTTCTGTAAAAGATGAGAATGACACTTTATTTAAACCAGTAGATCTTTTCCAGTCTCCAGCAGCAGTTGCATCAGAGGTGAGTGCCAAAAGGTTACTTGTAGATTATGGGACAGATTTCATGGAGTTGTTTCTAACTCACAAAAATATCAGTGATTTATAAGATTGAAATGTAGGGCATGTATGCCCCTTATGTACATAACTCTTTAATAATCTATACTAATATTCCTCTAAATAAAATATTTCCTTCCTTCCACCCTTCCTTCCTTCCTTCCTTCCTTCCTTCCTTCCTTCCTTCCTTCCTTCCGCTTTATCTATTTGATAAATTCTGCTATCATATCAAGAACTACTATACAGTAGTTTGTACTGTCAAAAATTCAGCATATGACAGTAACTAGTTGCACCTAAGGACTTTGCTCTCTCAGATGCTTATGACCCATGTCACTCTCCTTACCTGAGCCTCACTTCAGAAGCCGTATAACCTTGTTATAATAAGTCCTTTGGAGAGGCAAGATTTACTGATTCAGCCAGAAGACCAGAGTTCAAAGGTTTTTTTTACTTGTAACTCAGAGCTTGAACAAAGGCTCTTGCACTTACCTGAACCCAGGAGTGTAAACATACCCAAAATGACCCAATTTGTTCCTACATATGTGATGAATGTTGACCTCGGATGACTTTTGCAGTAAATAGCAGCAAAAAATATATAACTCTGTCTGCTCTCACTTACTAGAGCACCAATATTTTCTACCAGCAGGATGAAAGTTTTTGAAAGCATACCTCAAACCCTGCACTCATTAAAAAAAAAAAAAATGAAAAAAGCAAAATTAAAGGAAGAAGATAAGAAGGCCTTTCTCCATACCTATTCAGACCGCCTGCATTTTGGAGTATAGACTGTTCTCTGATAATTAATAAATAAATAATTATATCCCAACCAATATAACTTCCATATTTGACTCGATATATAAAACAAACGAGCAAGACAAAACAAAACAAAACAAAACAAAACCAAAAAATTCCACACCTTTCTGAACAGCAGCCAGTGAAGAAAATATGCCAAGAGGAAGCTCCTATGACGGCCAGAATTCTGCCTGTCTAGGTTACAGATTTAAAGTAAATGTTGAATGTAGCTAATATAGAATTGAGCTAGCTGTAGAAGATACAGAGAAGGCAAATCAACAAGAGGAAAGACCTGAGAGCTAAACCCAGTAAAGATCATGATAAAGTGCCATGAGAATTTCAACCACATATTTGGTGGAGTTTATGTATACTGACTTCATGAGATAAGCAGTTTTGCACTAGGAATTAGGAAAAAATTGTACCATGAGAAGGTATAAAGAGCTGTCGGAACTGTTCATTCATGGCAAGCTACTGTCACATTATGATGCATTATCTCCATTAGGGCAATATGGGATGCTCCACCTGGCAGTCAACATTGTTGACTGATGGACAACACACATCTGTTCCCAAAATCTGTAACTGATGGACAGCATACATCTGTTCCCAACATCTGTAACTACACAGCATCTGGGATTGTAAAAGGATCTGAGGATGAGCTCCACTGACTAATTAACTATGCAACTCTTGTGCCATCCATGTGAAGCTGAAGCAGGCATTTCATCCTCACCTTAACCTTAATTTCTATTATATAAAGAGAACAGGCCATGCCAGAGGGTGGTTTAGTACACCTAAGCTCTGGATTGTCTTCTAGAAGCTCTGGTGCCCACAGATAGAGCAAAAGACAACACGCTTCTGACTTAATTGTCTTGGTTATGTATGTGAAGTACACAGGATGAATGTGGCCTCTGTACTGTGCTCAATCAAGTCCAGCAACACAAAGTCTTTAAAATGCAATGAAGTATGAGGCTGCAGAGAAGTGTTGAAGAGGAGATGTGATTTAATGGCACTGTTCTGGTCTGCTCATTTACGAGGAATTTTTCTGCCAAACATTCACCTAAGTTCATCTGGAATGATGCTTTAGTGCTGGGGATGCTTTTATATACACCAATAAATGAAACATCCCCATGAGTCACAAGTTATGTAGATTCTCACACCCATTAATTAGAAAAGAGGTCAATTTGATGGATGAGAAGGCGAAATCCTATTTGGTCTCACCACCCACAATCAGAAAAAAATGAGAAATGAAGATTCAAAGTTCAGACTTAGTATTAAGATACAAAATAAATCTTAATTTAATTGCATTTCACATCTAAATAACAAAAAAAAAAATTGGCTAGCAACACTTCCTCTTAAATCACTTATAACTTTGTGTGCTACAACCCAGATCTTGCACAGGTAAAAGACATTGAGGACATGAATAAAGATTTATAGATTAGGCCAAAAGAGCACAAAAAAGACAAAGCTCATGAATGCCCTCCCAGACAGAATCTGAACTGTTCAGCTTCAAACCATAGGCTATATCCATCCAGCATTCTTGCTTCTATGCATTTGCAGAATAATGGTACTCAGTAGCACCAAACACTGACATTGTCCAAGGACAGGAAAGAAGTCAGTCAAGGAGTCAGGATCTAATTTGTGAAACAATGCAAGCAGTCACAGATCATACAGAGGGAAGGTGAGGGTCATAGGGCCAGAGACATTAAATCACAGGCGAGTAGTATGTATAGATCCAATTTCAAAGTGACCTTGCAATTAAGCATATATTTTCTTTTGCTCATGATTAATTATAAACATCAAACCTGTGATGAGAGATGTGAATGACTTTGCAACAGACTGTGTGAATTAGTCCAGAAAGGACATTTTTCATTATTGTATCTATAGCTGTGCTACAAGCAAAATAGGGTGGGAGATAATAAATTCAAGATTATGATCAAAATCCAGTCCTTAGGTATGATCTTAGGGGTTTACATACCAACCAGCATGCAAATAAAAAAACTCCTGTGCCACAGCTGAGAATCACAGAATCACAGAATATCCTGGGCTAAAAGGGACCCAAAATGATCATTAAGTCCAGCTCCTGGCCCTGCACAGAGCAACCCCAAAAATCACACCATGTGTGTGAGAGCATCATTCAAGTACTTCTTGAACTCTGTCAGGCTTGGTGCTGTGACCACTTCCCTGGGGATCCTTTTTCAGTGCCCAACCACCCTCTGAGTCAAGAACCTTTTTCTAATATCCAGCCTAAATTCTCTGACACAACTTCAGGCCATTCTCTTGGGTTCTCTTGGGTATAGTCACCAGATAGAAGAGATCACAGCCTCTTCTTCCTTCCTCACTTCAATGCTTGTGAGGAAGCACCCATCCTTGCAAGGAATCTCTAAGTTTCCTCTCTGTCTTCTCTTTCCTAGGCTGTGTTTTTTAACAGTAGCAGCCACACATTTGTATACACCATGATGCCAACTTTTGTGTTCCAATCTTATAAATAAAAAAGTAAACTCAGTAAGATGTGCAATTCTGCTTCACTAGAAACAAATTTGACAGAATTTTTTCCAGACTATCACTTACGTCTCTCCACAGTAACAGGTTCTGAATAAGACATACACAACTCAAAAGATCTATTTCCACATTATTAATAACAGCAATAAATCAGATATGTCCATTTCTCTTTTAGCAGAAGATAAGATATGAGCCCCAATTCAAAAGAGCATGTGCATCAATAACTATGTGGATATATCAAATATCAGAAAATTAAAATAACACAAGTTTTCTAAGTGAGGTTGCACAAACCATCCTACACAAACCATTTGTGACACTTCCTCTAATACTACCATTTCAGGAACTTTGCAATTATCTGAATTGCAACAAAAATTAAATGTCCAAATACTACTAATATATGATAATTTATGGCCTATTCCTTCATGGCAACTGAGGTATTACATGTATTATACTTAATAAATCCTATTCCAATTTTGCAGAATGACAGAATGGTTGAGGTTGACACCGACCACTGCAGATCATCTAATCCAATCCCCAGCACATTCAAAGACCAGGTTGCCAAGGACCATGACTAAAAAGGTTTTCAACATCTTTAAAAATGGAAAGGATACAAGCTCACTTGGGCCTGAGCACTGTTACAGTAAAAACAAGTGTTTTCTCGTGTTCAAAAGGAATTTCAAGTGTTTTGATTTATGGTCATTGTCTCTTGCCCTGTCACTATGTACCACTGATTAAAGTCTGGCTATGTCTTCTTCTTTTCCTCAAGTTTTGTGTTCACACACATTGATAAGATCCCCTGAGCCTTCTTATCTCCAGGCTGCTCAGACTTAGCACTCTCAGCCTTTCCCGATGTAACAGAGGCTTCAGTCCCCTAATCACCCCCGTAGCCCTTCCCTAGATTCTCTACAGTATGTCCTTATCTCTCTTGTACGGGGAAGCCCCAGACTGGACCAGTCACCCCACGTGTGTCTCACCTGCCCTGAGTGGAGGGCAAGACTCATCACCCTTGGTCTGCTGGCAGCACTCCCCTACTGTACCTCTGTGCCTTGGACATTGTAGGCTCATGGGCAGCCTGCTGCCCCCCAGGACCCCCAGGCCCTATTCTGCAAAACTGCTCTCCAGCCTGTGGGCCCACAGCATGCATTGGTGCATGGAGTTTTTCCTCCCCCCATGCAGGACTGCTGAACTGCACAGGATTCCCATCTGCCCATTCCTTCAGCGTGAGGAGGTCTCTCTGGATAACAGTATAAGCATATTGTCTATCAACCACTCCTCCCAGCTTTATGTCCTCTGCAAACTTGCTGGCAGCATACTTGATCCCATCATCATCCAGGTCATTAATGAAGGTGTTAAGCAGAATCTATATTAGGCCCTTGGATACAATGCTGGTGAATGCCCTCCAGAAGGACTTTGTGCCAGTGATCTTCGAACCAGGTAGCTCAGCCAGTTTTCCCTCTACATCCCTGGCCACCCAGCTGCCAAGAACAGCCTATAATTTTAACAGGTTATGTTAATATTATTGTGCATTATATCTTGCTTTCAGTGCTAAATAGCAAAACAATTTGCCTGTTGTCAACCACACAGAGTCTGCTGTGGTAAGTCATAGCTGCCCAGATATCAAAGGTCCAGAGTAAGCCCAGGAGATGAAAGATATTATTGACTGGTTATTTCTTCCACCTATCTGAAGTCATGTCATCACCCTAGCCATGGCAACACATAATTCTGGCTCATCTATGTTCAAGGAGTCAAAATCAGAGGTGCATTGCAGAAATAAATCCAACAGCAAAAATATCCTCCAGTGGTTACAGAAAAGGGATTGTTGTGCTGAGGTGGGACAGCAACAATATCGTTAACCTGGAACAAATATATTTACCATAACTTGTAGAAGTATAGCTGTGGATAAAGTTGGACAGATATTTACTGAGCAAAATTCCAACAGCACTAGAAGTCTTATGCTCTAAATCTAGAAATTTGATATTTTCAAGCCTGAAAAGATCATTTAATACTCTCTGTAAGTACTACTTGTGGGCAACTAATCTAAACCTAAACGAGACATTTAAGATAGAAGTGAGTCAATTTCTGCATACACCTTTTTGTCTCAATGATTATAAAAATTCCTCAGGGTGACTAGGACTAGCTCAGATGCCCAATTCGTAAAGGTAGACATAATGAAATCCACAGTCTGAAAATTATTTGAATGAGGAAAACAGACCTTTGGAAGTAATGCACCTGTACAAATCCACAGAGAAAGAAATCTTAAAGAGAATAAATGGGTTATTTATGGAGCTTAGTGATCAAGAGTGTGATGATGGAGTGACAGTGACAGAAGAAAAAGAGGAGGGGTGAAAGCAGTCACAGGGCAGGACAGTAGATCACACATGGGCTTGTAAAGATGAAACTGGCAGCAATCTAACAAGAAGATGTCAGATTTTTGCATCACCCTGCTAAAATAAGCAGAGGGAGGCAAACCCAGAGTGAGAACTTAGGTCAAGATCTAGGACTCACAGTCATTAAACATGTGAGTGGGTAAAACCAGTTTAAAAGGTACATATAAAATGTGATAATTAAATATGTATTAACTTAATGAGCATCATCAGAGACAAATCATTCTCTTTTTACGTATTGAACTAGTCTATGTGAATGGAAAAAAGTTGAAAAAAAATTAAAAATGTAGACTAAGGACAGCAAAAAGACATATATGTTCCAGACAGATGTCAAATTAACTAGTCAGCCTTTGATGACAGTGTTTAAGAAATTTAAAAATGTAACAGTATGAAGGTTACAATGGGTAACTCCAAGGTAGGAAGTCTTTCTTCCTGGCAAAAATGCCCCAAACATATTTGAGGGAGTTACAGACACTTTCCAGGACTTTATAGTTAGAACAGAAAAAATGAATCTATTTCTTTCACATTTTCTGTGATTTGAATCTCTGCTAGATTAAGAGCTCCTCTCTTCATCCCCAGTATCAACATTCCTATGATAGTATCAGCATCCCCATAGTGCTGATATTCGTGTCTTTTAGACAGAAAGTTCTTTGAAAATTTGCTCAAATCTATTTTCTCATAAGGATTATGCCTATCCACATGGAAATATTCAACTCTGAGTGGTTCCAGTTTTGCTGCTCCTGGATATTTGACTGGTTTCTGTGTTATTTTAGTCAGCCTCTGAGTCCTAATATTTTGCCTTCTGTTTCCTTTCCACCCCAAGCAAATAAAGGCTTGTCTTGACGTTAACTTGTTCTAGGAACATTACCCCAGAGTCTTGAAAAGATTCTTGGTTTAGGATGATATTTTATGTTTTTTCAATTCTTTGGACTGTGAATCAAAGGAGCTGCTCTATCTGTGAGATAACTACTTTGGGAAAGGCAAGAAAATAAATTATAGGAAAGTTATGCGTAAACTGCATGGAAGTGGGAAAAACACAGAGGTGAGTACTGTTATATTTTGCTTCATATTGTCCATTTTAGAAGTCTTCACTGTAAGCTTTTATCAATATAACCATTTATTAATATAACCATTTATCAATATAAGCAATTGTTTATATTGATTAAAAGACTGCTCCTGTTTAAGGTAGCACAGTATTTATCACTTTGTTAATAAAGAAACATTAATTAAATCCAATATTCTGTATCCAACAGTAGCCAACACTGCAGATTTCAGGGTAAATGACCAGTGCACTGATTTGTAACACTCTGCATCTCAAGCAGAGCTCTATGTTGCATGTTTCAAGTGTAATTTTATTATAACTGAAAATTTAAAGCACTGCATGCATATCCTACTTGTTTGCTGAATTCACTACAAACTGTTTATTATTCTTTGATGATTTTTTTCATCATGGGAAGGAAGATGCCCTGAAGGGTTGAGGAGAATGAGTATACATATGTAGAACCCAGAAACATTAGATCTCATTAAGCAATGGAAATTGTCAGTGTAGCACAGGAATGAAAGAATATGACATTGCTAGTCTTATTTACACAGATGATTAGAAAGAGATAAAGTAGCTGACCCAGACAGCTAATAAATACAGCATTAAAAACGCAGCATTTTCTGCCTTATTTTTTCTGACCTACTTTTCTTTCCCATAATTGTCTTACATTTATATCTGAAGTTCACATATTGGTTGCATCCATTATTCTGGCTTCCTAGTTATTTGTTAAATTTAGTGGGAATTTGTTTGATTAGCTTTGATTTAGTTCCTCTTGGGAGCCCTGAAGGACTGAGAAAGATAAGCATATCCTACAAGTAGGTCCTACACATGTACTGTATCTCATTAAGGAATGAAAAGTGCTGGGTTAAGGGAAGAAAGGAGAGGAAGGGTTATTTCTGTTTACACTGATCTTTTCAAAAGCCAAGGCATGATTCTCTATGTTGTTAAATTGGTTTTATTCTGGTTTAACTATTTAAAGGTTACTACATTCAACAAACTTTGGAGTTCATTCAAAACCAAGGAAGTTGGATACTTCTCAGTATACAAGGTTTGTATCCTTTACAAATTTTTTTAAAATGTCTGTACAAAATCTTACTTTTTCCCAATAATTCTACTTTATCACATCACTTTGTCATAATACGAGTGCCTCACGAATGTGCATTTTAGATCTGGATCTTAAAAATATTGGGTACTGGCCTTAAGAAAAACTATACTTTTATTTAAGAAACAGATAGACTATTTCAACCATTAACAAAAAAGGTAGTATTTGTTCTTTAGTCTGCTTACTATAGTTAGCTAGGCCTCTTGCAAGAAGTAAAGCAGAAAGAAAATAATTCAAAATGTTTAGCCTTTATTTTTTGTTATCATTGTCAAACTGGAGTGTGTGATTTATTAGTTTTCTATGTACTCTTAGTGCAAAGCTACTTCCACACTGTGTGTCAGGCCATCCCTTCCAAACTGGTGAAGCCTCCTTCTACCAGCTCATTAACATTTCCGTTGCATTTTTAAAAGGAGTTTTAGTTATATTTGCAATTATAGTATTTACCCTTGAGAAAGGCAAATTAAAATGCATTCTTTCCAACACTATGATTTTTTTTCTTTTTTTTTTCCAAACTTTTTTCTACTTTCCTGTACTTACATAATTAGCTAGATAAACACATAGAGAGGTACAACAGGAACACATTCCCTTTTACAATTTTTCCTCTTTAGAGTGTAAGTATTTTATCTTCACTGAGAATTTAAAATAAAATTCCTGCAAATTTGAAAAGTTAATAAGTCACCTAGATGCATATTCTGATATAGGATTAGTTCCTAATAGGGCCCTACCTCCCTGAACATATAACCTTCCTTAAGCAAGGGCTGTCAAAATTACAACTTCACTCCAAGTATGCTGGAGAGCATGGAATCATGGAATCATAGAATGGTTTGGGTTGGAAGGGATGCTAAAGATCATCCAGTTCCAGTGCTCCTGCCATGGGCAGGGACACCTTCCACTAGACCAGGTTACTCAGACCAAGTTAGCTCCATTCAACCTGCCCTTGAACACTTCCAGGGTTGGGGCATCCACAACTACTTTGGGCAACCTGTGACAGTGCCTCACCACTCTCACAGCAAAGAATTTTTTCCTAACCTCCTATCTGAACCTACCCTCTGTCAATTTAAACCCATTCCCCCTTGCCCTATCACTACATGCCCATCATAGTGACTTTTCATTTCATGCACAGGCAGAGGTAGAGACGACCATGCTGGGTCTTCCGAACAGCTGCCTCACTTTTATGAGAACATAAAGGCCAGAGATAGCTCTTTTAAAAACTAATTTTTATTTATGATGAAAAATGAGGTTCTCATGTAATCTCCTGATAAAAACAGCTTTACCCATCTGGAAAGTAATCATCACTTATTGTGAAAGTGGATATAAAAACCCAAAAGTTGATAATGCTCGGGGGTTTTTTCCTACCCCATCCTTCCCCAGTGCAGGACTTATTGGTTGCAATGTTATCAGTTTATGAATGCATGACAGTCTTGCTGTATTCAGCAACACACTGAAGGATTGCAGAAGCACAAAAAGAAATTTTCTTTAAAGGAAACCCAGCCCCTGAACCCAAGTCTAAATATCTCAACAAAATGATGAGGATTTTTGCAGGCCTGGGAAAAAATCAGCACATAATGCCACCACTTTAGAGACTGGTCAGGGGAGATCAGACTGAGAAAGATGCCAAGGCAACTGTCTAATCAAATGGAGAGACCTGTACTAAATGAAAGCTGTACTTAATGAAATAATTTATGAATTTAAAATTAGACACTTGTCTCAGCATGCAGTCAAAAAGATGACAGGACCTTGTCCTTTAGGAGCAGCAAAGAAAATAGCTTTCACAATTTCAAATTCCCTACCAAGGTGTTGGAAAAGCCATGAAGTCTCATCAGAGCTAGTGCTCTGAATCCTGGCCCTGTCTCCTTTCCCAAAAATGCCTCACATCTCAGACCCTTGATGATCCCCTACACTGTGAGCCCACAGAGGGCTGGGATCAGCACAGAGCAGCTGCCCAGCAGCCAGGTGTTCTTCACAGCCTGGTGGCCAGGGACAGGATTTTTCCCTTAGTTACAGCTTGACACTTGTCCAGGTGTTGTTTTCTCCTGAGACATACTGAGATATCTTGCACCTTTTACAGTTACTGTGAGGCAGCTTGTTTGTTAAAACAAACAAACAAAAGATAAATAGTGGCACACTATTAAAAACTAACCCTGTGTCTGTGCTGCATGGTTACTAAAATGTTTGAGACCTAATTTAGTGAAGGCTATCTGTGCTTGACTAAGAAATGAGAACATTAAATTGGTTTTGTTTTCAAAAAGGCAATGCCTTTATTTTTTGGTTTTTATCTATAGGAATTTGCATTCCCTTGTCCTTACTACTGCCTGGCATGTACAGTAATGTCATCCTATCCCTTTGGTTTTGTTCCCTTTCATACTATCACTTAATTATCCCTTTTGTATCTCTAGTCTGTGGTCTCTGAGCCTCTAATACATGGCTGCACCAATTCCATCACCCCCAAGGCTAGTCAGGTTAAAGATTAATGAGTAGACCTTACCCAGAGGCTTTACAAAGGTTACACATAATTACAAATGGGTCTTTTATGCAGTGTTGAATATGTGAAAGCTAAAAAAAAAAAAAAAAAAAAAAAAAAAAAAAAAAAACCCACAAAAAAACAAAACCTGTAAGGGAAAAAATAACAGAACTTACAGGATTTAAGTCAGCCATTTAAAGCTTCTCAAAAAAAAGCCCAAACAAGTTAGGAAGTTCTACCCTTTGTTCCAAAGATGGTGATAAAAAAAACCCCACCATATGGTGGAAATTAGACTACATCTCAATCTTGCAACAACACTGCCTATTAACTCTCCTTTCAAGGTAAGTAAAATGTTTTGTACTAACAAGATGTAAAGACAAAAAGGTCTAAAATAGTTGGTAACTCTTCAGTTAACTAAATTCTTGTATTTGACCATTTGTTAAAGGAACAAAAAACCAAAACATTTCTCCTGTAGGAAAAACCTTAAAAGATTGCTTAGCCTAGCTGCTTGGTGAGAAAGAGATACGCTGGCTAACTATCTCAATCTTGTGTCTTCTTAACTTACAGGAATACCTTAAAATGCAAACTTATTATCTGAGACAACAAGTTCATAAGTGCAAGTTTAAATTTAGGTTCATAGAACCATGGTATCATACTAATGAAATAGTCTGACTTTAAGAAGTTCTAAATTCCACCAAGTCCCATTTAAGTTAATGGAAACTACTTTGGAATCTGTCTTCAGGCACTGCTTGTTTCCTCCCTTGTTTTAAATCTTTCAGTATAGCAGATAAATGGAGATTAATAATAAAAAAAAAATTAAAAATACAGAAACACACCTCTACCTTTCATATTGTCTTATTAGTATTTAAATAATAGGCTAAACTTGTCAGAAATGTCCAAGAAATCTGATACTTCAGTATTTGCTTCCAATTCTGGATTGTAAGACTATGTTTTCAGAGGCGCTTAGTTAAGCTTAGTGGTGACTGAAGCTCTATGGAAACACTGCTAGTTTTAGTATCATTACCTTTTTCAAATCCTTACTGGTGAAAGGACAAAACCGATTACTCAAAAACACTTTTATGGAAAAAGTGGCACCATCCACTAGTGATACCACTCTTCAAGAGTTAGAAAATAACAGAGAACCCATAAAACCACTGAAGTCCTCCAATTGTCTGACAGTGATCTAAGCCCAGATGCTTTGTATGTTTATTTGGATTTCTCATTTAAGCATTTGCAATACAGGTGCTCTGTTTTCTTCTGGTTTTTTCTTTCTCTTTTGCCTTCTCTTTTGTCTGGGAGCAGTATCTGTCTAGAGTTTATTCTAGTCATATATGGGTTCAACTCTTTCAGCAAAAGGCTGTTGAAAAGATAAAATCTAAAACTTTGCATTTGACCACTAAGAAACTGGAGTTCTTATTTGAAACACAAGATAAATTATTGGATTTCATTGTAATTCTGATTATCAAATTAAATGCACTGGTCAGGGACCAGGTCCCTAAGTGATTATATACACATTAAGCAAACAGCTAAACAATCTTTGGATTACTTCAAAAATTAAAATTTATAATTATTAACTCATAGCTCTTATGTGGTTTATGATTAGTTTATTAAATGTGAATGTCAGAATTTGATGTAGAGCTTAGATTTTTTTTCCCACAAGCGAATTACTGCAACTCAAAGCAAACATTACCACTTACAGTTTAAAATTCTCATTTCCCGAATTGTTCTTTCTATTTAATAATAACAGACTTTTATAGCTGATTGCAAAGTGAAGTTAACATCACAATATTTTTTAGAAGGAAGCAAACATTGAGAACAAAAAGGAAAGTTAAACCACCCAGACACTTACATAGGAGAGCAGCATTTTTCACTGCAAAACTTGCCTTAAAAGTGGACAGGTTTATTTAAGCTTTTTTATTAAAGAGTGTTGAAACCCTGCAAGATATGTAAGGTACTTCTACATATATAACTAGTTTCTATCTCTTTTGTAGACAAAGTTGAGCTACTCTGCAAGCAAGGAAGCAATGATCCAAAGGTAAAAAAAAAAAGCAAAAGATGTGAAAAAAATAATCTAAGAGTGCTTAAACTGGAAGAGGGTTAATTCTAAAATTTTTCATTTATTGTAGTTTTTTGACTACAAAATTGCTGCTCTGTGTAAAAGAAGCCATGCTTTTGAGAGCAACAGACACTGCCCTACCAGTAAGAGGGAGTCAAGTTCCCTTTTGCAGCATAACCAGAATCTCTTGATTTTTTCTTTATATTTGACTTTGAAGTGAAATTTTTGACAAAGTATTTATTTCTTTTCCAAGCCATGAATAAGTATTTCTCCTTTCAGGAAGAACATTGCTAGCAGGCTGAGGGAGGGAATTCTGNTGAGAGGGGATCTCACCAATATCTATCAGTATCTGAATTCAGGGTGCCAGGAGGATGACCAGGTTTCTTTTGGTGTTGCCAAGCAATAGAACAAGAGGCAACAGGCAGAAACTGATGCACAGGAAGTTCCATCTGAGTATGAGGAAGAACTTTTCACTGTGCAGGTGACCATGCACTGAAAAAAAATTTCCCAGCGAGGTTGAGGAGTCTCCCTCACTAGAGATATTCAGGAACCATCTGGATGCAATCCCATGCCACATGCTCTGGGATGGTCCTGCTTGAACAGGGAGGTTGGAGCAGATGACCTCCTGTGGTCCCTTCCAACCTGATCCATTCTGCAATGGGTACTAAAGCAGGAAATAACCTCTGTGTCCAGATTCTAAATATTCTTTTTTTTGTGGTGTACCAAATTAAGACTTGTCCTGCTGCTTGGAGATGAGGGAAAGATTAAAAGAAAAGAAGAAAGGAAAGTAGAAAAAAATTTGGTATTGCCGAGTGATAGATTCTGCTTTTCTTCGAAAGGCTATTTCAAAATTACAAAGATGTCTCATAGTTGCCATCAATAAAAGATACAGCACAATTCTTTCTCCCTGGACCTGCAGAGCTGAACCTTAGTCACACAAATAGATCCACATGGGCTTCAGTGAAGCAGCTTGTAGGTTTGATACAAACACAGACATATATTCATATACAATTCTGTAATTATCGACGTGCATAACAATTTGCAGGACAGCCACCTCATGTTTATGTCTGACTGACTTTAATTACATTAAGCACAGCTAAAAATTCTTGTCCTCCTGCCAGGCTGCCACACTTGTAACTCTGTACGAGGCTTCTAAGAAGGAAAATAAACCTTTGTGCAATCTTTCATATTCATGGACTTCTTCTATTGTTTATTTTACTTCCTTGTAAGCTTGAAGAAAACAGGTAGCTCAGTTATCAATGTGAAAACAGAATTTTGTATAGATTACAGTTTGCATGAAAGCAAAGGACAGCACAGCATGCTTGCTGGTGCAAAGTAGGAGAGTAGAGGCATAAACCACATCCTTATATTGTGAAGAAATTGTTCTGCTGGCACTTTCAGTGTACATGAGAGGCAGGTTTGAATGTCCAGTTGCCTTTTCCACTCTGGCTTTTGAAGGCAGAGTGTAGACACTGGAAATGTTTTGATTCCTAAGCATCATACTGAAAAATATTTTGAGAAAATGTGGAAAGAATGACTATAACCCTTTTTCTAAAGAGAACAGTCAAAATTACTGACAAAGGAATTTCACCGCATGACTGTGGTTTCCACTGCTGTGTTAAGACTTCTCTTTTTGTCAGTGGCCACACCTGGATGCCTACAGATCCATGGTAATGTTACACTCTTCCATCAGCATGCCTGAGTACTAAAATTATTATTATAGGCCAATAGTATGGGCTGCAAAGGACTATGAGATGGTGACCCTGCTACATTTCCTTTAAAGTGTGTTCCATTGATTTGGTGGTTTTTCCTGCTGAGAGTGTTTGTATCTTGATGGCTCGCATATCTCCAATCAAGTGACATAGAAAATAGAATTTAGATTATTTGTTTTATTCAATTATAGATCCATTTAACTTATACTAAATTTGCTTCAGTTTTCAGATAGCTATAGCCCAAGAACAGTGAACTGTACCAGATGGGTTTACTGCTACTGAAAAAGAAAAAAAAATAAGCAGCCAAATTGAAGCCTTTCTTCATCTGAATTTTCTCTGTTTTTTGGTGACTTGAATTTCATGACAATTGCCTCACTAGGTAACACATGGAAGTGTCCTCAAACCATGGGCCGAGGGGTATCACTGTACTCATATATACATCCACCAGCAAGTAATTTAAACTGAGCAAAATCACAGATTTTGAAGGATGGAAAAAGTAGTATAATAAGTACTACTGTTTTTAACTCAATAGCATGTGCTTTATTCAGGTTGCATGCTAAGACACTTGGAAGCTAATGATACCCTCCATTAATATAAAATAACATCTTCTATAATTTCCTTCTATCTTTTATGTTGTTCTTTTTATCCCAAAACCACTTTGTTGTTCTCTGAAAACATACATACAGAAAAAAAATGACAGCTATTCTTCATGGCAGAATATATGAAGAGATTTTGAGTAAGTTTGGGGTTAGATGAATTTCTGAAACAAACAATATAAGTAGGGTGTTTCCAGATTTAATGAGCACTGCATTTGCAGTAACAGAAAAAGGGAACACATGCAACATGCAGCCATTTGCCTTAGTGCTACAGTGCTGTGCTTAGCCTGAATGGTCAGGGCTAAAAACTGCTGCAGCCAAGTTGAAGAAAGTTAATATGCTAGTACCCCTAAAGAATATGTATTAATTATTAGAGAAATGTAGACCACTAGGAAAATAAACTGGGTTAAACCAAATACCCAATAGTTCATCTCCAACAATGGGCAGCAACAGATGCCAATAGAAAGGAGTGAAATAGGTCAAGCATACAATGATGCTTTCTCAGCCTCCAGCAATACGTGGCTCTTGACTTCCCTAAGCCAGAAATGTCATTTTGAGGTGGTGTTTGGGCCAGATT
>WEZZ01024326.1:55619-66670 GCA_013400585.1 Chloropsis cyanopogon | reverse complement strand
AGCGTATGTCATTGCCAATATCAACAACTCCAGGCCTTCAGGGCTGATTCTTCCCTTAGCTGAGACCCAATGCTCTCTATCCCTGCGAAGTCAAGGGGCTCTATGGGGCTGATCCCACTGTGTGTGTATTTCTCTGTAAGCAGACTACTCATGGGCATTAGTGCTGTGCTGTATGTACAGGACCCCGGGCTCCACTGGCAGCCAAGGTCATCCAGCAGTGCACTGGATCATTTCCTTACAAGACTTCAGAGTGTGTCTATATCTACCTAAGGCCAAGGTTTTGAGGAGTAGGGTGAAGTCAAGGAGACAAAAGTAGATGCTTGTCACTTTTCACCCTCAGAAACCACCTTTCACTTCGTTAATCAAAGGCGCATGTGGATGTATACAAAGGGAAAATTACTCTAAAGCCAGAAGAAATCCTTGTCTCTGAGGCCTTTGTGTTGTAAACCTCAAGCCAAAAGCCAAGCAATTACACCGTCTCCATTAGGATGACTCACCATGTAATATAAGAGGTAATATCAGGTCAGAGTCCCTCTCTCCAAACCCTGAAACTCCTCATCATGCAGATCCCCCTTTCCACACATAAATCTAGAAGATATAAAAACTCCACTGTTATTTTACAGCATGAATTGCTCTGTATTTGTTGAGGTATTGGGGTTGTCACTGCTTTTCAAGCAAGCAAGAGGGTATTTTAAAATCCATTTACTTCAAAATGTATTCCCAAACAATTTTCAATTTTCATGCTTTCTTATTTGTTTGTTTGTCTGCTTCATTCTACTCTATTCATATTTTAGTTCTGTGAATTCAAAATAATAAATTAATTTATTAGAAAAATGACACTCTGTAAGGGTTGATATAACAGAAGACAGAAGAAGTGGTGTTGAAAATTATTCAAAATAAATAATCAGTTCTGTGTCAGGGGACACTACCTTCAGTCCTGGCAAAGCATTTGCTACCTTGAAATGATTAATGTTATGCCAATTTAAAAACAAGCAGGAGTTTTGGCAGCAAGAATGCAGAAAAGCTTTCTAAATGGTAAAACACTTAGTTTTCAGAACTCACAGGGCATGTCTATACTAGTGTATGAAATGAGTCAAACTGACTGTTCTCTGGCCATGAGGGGAAGTGACAACTCAAAGTCAGCATCCCCGCAGCGAGGAAGCTCTCTCCTGCAAATGGAATGGCTCCTCTGTCCTTCACACCCAGGGCTGCTCCAGATCATACCCACACCCATGTTCATAATCAAGCAATGTGTCAGGGAATATATTAACTATGAAATCAGGTCCAGGAGGTGGAAACACGACTTGTGTCCTTCCTTCAGCTCATGGGAACTTCATAGACTCTTATTCTGACCCAGGTAAATAAACCAAGTGACCCTTTGCAACACAGGCATTTCTGCAATTCTGAGGAAAAAGAGCTTTGGTTTCAAAGTATTTGCATTAAAACAAAACCAAATATGCAAACAAGCAATTAAAGAAACAAAAAAAGCCCACAAAACCCAACAAACAAAATCCCAAACAACAAAAACCTCCCAACAACCTTCAAGTAATTCCTGGTTTCCCTTTCCACATAGCTCTTTGGAAGGTGGAACTGTACTTTTTATGGTAATAAGTTCTATTTAATAAAAGCCGCTAATGAACCTCAGTATCTTTTTTTCCACTAAGGACAAGAGCTAAAGCTCAGTGAAATCAGTGGAAACGCTCCTGAGGAACTGAACAGGAAATGGATCCAACCCTCTTGATCTTTTGCTTCCCCTGCAGCGTTTTTATGTTGGTTCCCCTTTCTCTTTTTCACTATCATCCAATTACCATCTTCATTAACATAAATCAAATACTAACATATGATCAGTGCATTTAAGTAAATAGAGAAAAATACACCCACAAGCTAATAAGTGTGAATTCAGAAAAATTAAATACGTTGATTTGTAAAAGTTACTTTGCTGGCACCTCAGTAACTTTTTATTTAGAAGAGACTTTGCTTTTGGAGAATTCACTAAAACATTTTCTGCATGCTTATAATTTCTTTGGTCTATGTGGAACCCATTATCGTAGTCCACATACAGGAATTCTGGAGGGTCTCTAATACACCAGAATAATCATGTAGATCTTCACTGGTGGGGGGAAAAGGCACTCTGAGAAAAAGCTTTGGACTGGGAAAGTGCTATAGCAATGCTCTGTTTAGTTGCACAAATACAATTTATTTTATTACACTCCAGGAGGGAAAAGAGAAAGAGAGGAAGCAAAAAAAAAAATCTTTGTTTTCAGTGCATAGGTCTCAAGCATTGGTTGGTGCAAAGAAAAATTAATTCCTTTTCCTTCTTTTGTGCAACAGCACAGAGGGATATAACCTAGGAATGTGAATAATTTCGGTACTTCTTTTGCTGAAATAAGAGTGCTACTGCAGGGAAGCCTGGACCAAATAGAGCTACGTGGAACATTCAAAGCAAAATTTAAAACACACAGGACACACACCGTTGCAGCTCCTGGGACTGTAGAGGAATTGCAGTGCTCTCTGCAAACCCTGATATATCCACCAGCACTTTATCAGCACTCAGATTGTTTTCAGCACTTCTGCATGCCACAGAGAGCTTCAGCATATTGTGTTGTGAAGTGCTTGTGGCTCCAGTGATCCTAACTGGTTCAGATTGCATGCTCAGAAGAAACCATCTGGATTTCATGTGCTTAGACATTTTATGGGTTTGTATTGACAGAAGATAAGTATTGACCTAGCAGGCAGCTGCCAAAGAGAGTTGCAGAATGCTTCCCAACTCCTGGGCTTCTCTGCATATCCTAGCCAGATCCAGACTCCTTGCTCAACAGCCCTTCTGATGCCCCTCAACACTGAGCAAAACTGGATTTACAGATTAACAAAGAACAGCAAAGCCGTCCTAGGTTCCCAGACAAGAAAATATCTGTCTCCTCAAAGAAGTAATACCAGATTATGAAAGTAGTTTAGTGTCAGGGTTGCTAAGAACAGGGACACTTGCAGGGGAAGGGGATTCAGGAGGTTGGGTGGTGGCCAGCATGGTCACAAAGCACTGGTGCCACAGCCAGGCCAGCCAAGTGGGAGCATGGACAGACAGACACTGTGAGCTGGCCCTCAGACAGACAGCCCCCTGGATAGGCAGTGACGCCCACAGGGCCCTGAGAATTAGCTTGGGTTGGTAAAACAGCATAGAGGAAGATCTACTTACAGGTGCACGATCATACGTCACTGATGTGCACATAGCAAACCATAGCGAAAATTTCCCATTGGATAATTTCTTTAGCATTTTTATCCTTTCTGTTACTTAGTCTTCTGCAAGTTTCAGTCTCATTGCTCATTGTTTACTGCTTTATCCAGGTAAATATTACTTTGATTTCAACAGACCAGGTCTATATGCATAAGGACAAGGTAGGTCTTAGAAAACCAGAACTTTTTTGCCTTCATTTTCCCAACTTCAATATGAATTCTTTTGCTCTGGGACATTTTTCCATCTCCAGCTTTCTTTCATCATAATAAATCTCATTATCACGTCCTTTTCACTGATAACATTAAGGATTTAAATGTATTCAGGTTTTCTGCCATCACTACTTCTATTATTAAGATTTTTGTAGAACATCTTTTTTTCCAATTTTGATACCACATTTATTATGCCCTATTTAGGTAAAAATAGTCCCTTACCTTTAATGGGCATCCTTTTATCTGCTTTTGTCATCTCTTTATACAAATAGACAAAAAGTACTTTTGGTTTTTATTTCATTACGTTAAAAATTTTGATAAGATTTGGCCACAAAACAGGCTTTCTGCTCCTACAGCACTGCTATTAACTCTTTTCCTCTCTCCACCTGCTCCATTAGGAGTTTAACTTGTTGAGTTTTATGACTGGAATTCTAAACTCCATACCAGATAATGTCTCAACAGTGCAACTTATAATTAATACTTAATGCTTTCGTTTTGCAAAAGCCTCACTGTATACATCTGAGAATTGTATTTCCATTTTTTACTGCTACATACACCTAGGTGGTGCATAATAATTCTTTGACTGACTAATACCCCTAAGTCTTCCTGTTTCAACCAGTGGGCCTTCTGACTGAAGAAATTCTCATTGCTCCCTATGTTCATTACCTCGCATTTCAAACTAATTAAATCACATACCTTGTCCCAGTTCTAAAGCCTATCCATTTCTTCCCATGTGATATTCTGATCATCTTCCATATTGTCAATGTCTGCTACATTTGTATTTCTTGAAAAAATATTAACGCTTTCCTGTATCTTGTATTCAAGATATTGCTCATACTTTCCGTAACATTGGGTCCAATTCTGATTCTTGAGGAATTACAGCCAACGATTTGTTTTTACTTTAGAATAATTTTTTGTAGTTCACACACTGTGATCTTGTGCTAATCCACCTTTTATTACCAATATGCAATTATTTTCCACGCACGTTGAGTCCAAGTATATTAAGTGCTAAAACAATCGCTTTAGACCAGCTCAATTATCAAAGTTCAGTTAGATGCAATCAACTTGCTAATTCAAAGGCCATTTTACCTTTTTCATTCATCTCCATATATTTAAATATAATACAAAAGGTGTCCTTAATCTTCATATACAACTGATGTAAGATTAGCAGGTTTTATTGGGCCATTTCTAATACCTTTCTCAGAGAGACCAAGTACAGCTTGGCTGTAGCTGTATCTTTGTCTTACAAGCTAGAGTTACTGCTTCCAGCTTCTTCTGGAATTTGCCTGCAATTCACTCTCCTGAGTAGTTCCTGGTCCATGCCTGAGGATTTCAGTTGTCTCAGCAGGATACACTGAGCACCAAGGCATCCCCCAAAGGCAGCCCCAGCAGTGCCAGGCTTTCTCAGGGGGACCCATGTGTGAGCAGGTCTTGCTGGTTCAGTCAGGGATCAGGATTTCCAAAGAGGCTCAGCAGCCCTTATTACTCTAGACTGAATCTCCTAGGAAACAGCAAACAGAAGCTGTGCTATCTTTTCCCTGAAGCCTGCCAATCTCCAGTCTTACAAATAGGCACAAACAGGGAGGCAAAAAAATGTAGGCCCTTGTGTGGACCACCCTGCCTGGAGAGATGCTGGGAGCACTGTGCAGGCTGACCCCAGCTAGACATTCATCCTATAGATGTTGGGTTTGCCTCTGGAGGGGGTGATCTAGCTCTGTGTTGTCAGCACAGAAAGGAAAGATAAATGCAGAGAGGAGAACAACTGATGAAAGGCAGGTCCTGAGAGCAAAGCTCTGTAGGAGTTAACACAGCTTTGTGGAAATGGTGTGCACAGAGTGGAGACTGCAAACTCCAAAGACGACTATCCTATTTGCAGGGAAAGGAAATTCCATTGAAGCTTTTGCTGCAGTGTTTGGATAAAACCCATCTTTTTCAAAGCAGTTATTGAAAATTTTGGACTATTTATTAATGTATATGGCTTTTCAGTTTAGGGTTGTCATCACGGATGATAGAATGAAATAAAACAGAAAAAGATTTAATCTTATTTTTATAGATTATATCAAATCCAAAACATAATTTACATATACCATAAAAACTAGATAGAATTTATATGACTTTATGAACAGGAAATACCATTTTTAAATCTTTTTTTAAAAACACTTGCCTTGCTGATAAGCACCAATGCAATTGTCACAGACACATATCTTTTCTCTTTGCACATGAATAATAACAACAGGGCCAAACAAGAATTTTCCAACTCTTTCATTTTCCTTGTGTTCACTCATAGCTTCTGGATTTGTTCCAATTGCACCTGGGCTCATTAGGTGTTCCATAATCCAAAGACTCCTGGTGCCACATTCACTTGGCTCCTGAGTGAGGTGTATCCACCATTGTGCCAGGTGAACATTTATAAACTGAGGCAAGTAGGATGTTAGATAAAACGGAGGGCATGTACAGAGAACCATAAAAAAGCATCCCTTTTACATAGTCCCTGCCAGAAAATCTTAAAGGCTAGAGCCTTCTTGCTGCAAACAGCTTGGCATTTACATAGCTTAACTGTCAGAGAGTGTCTCTACCCATTCAAGGATATAGCCCAGTCCATAAAATTATCCATGTGCATAACAGCTGATGGGTTTAGAACAGCAGAGGTAAATGACTTATAAACAGATCTCACAGATGGCAAAACTGTTAGAAGAAGGTTCTTTTTGTCCACTGATGTGAAGTTGACTCTGAGGTACATAACTGCTGAAGCTTGAGAGAGGGCCAGAGAGCAGGTAGGAAAAAAAGAAGAGGTGGTTGGCATTTTTGCCTTGCAGCCTGAGCCCTTCTGGTGGCATACAGCACACCATCCAGCCAGAGTTTATGCAGGAGGTGTAGGCTCCCAAACTGAAAATATACAGAATTAAGAGGTGTTCAAAGTTGGAATAGTGGCTTTTACAGCAAGGTGATCCATATTCTGCATTTAATTTCAGAAGTTGAACCTGACTTTCAGAGTGAGCTCTGCTGAAGAAAGGCCATTATGGGATCCTACAAAATAAGCAAAAAAATCAATATTGATCAGAAAGGGAGAACAGGAAGGAGGGAGAGACAGAGAAGGAGTACATATACATATGTAGTATACCCTGCTAGAGAATAAAGAATCACTGTTCTTAGTTTTACAACACAGTACCACAAACATTTTCCTGAAAATATGGTTGCCACAAAGACACATGAGGATGCACTGAGATTTACAAATGCTTTTTTTACCTGATTAAATTTACCATGAATTCCCCAAGGCTTCCCTCTGCTTTCAGGTCTCTTTATTTTCAACAATAAACCAATTGCATTGATAATTTAACAATCCACACAATTTCCTTTTCAGAAGAAGTAATATAATATATAGCAAATTGAAGCTTCATGACATTTCAAAATTATTAATAAATAAAATCAGGTTTGGAAATCAGAGAAAGCAATGTCTATAAACTCCCCTCATTACCATAAAACTTTATGTTAAAAAATAAAAAATAAATTGCAGTGTGCAACACTGGAAATATTTCTGCACTTTCAGTTCAAGTCACAAAATATATATTTCCTCATTTATCCTCGCT
Source organism: Chloropsis cyanopogon (assembly GCA_013400585.1). NCBI lineage: Eukaryota > Metazoa > Chordata > Aves > Passeriformes > Irenidae > Chloropsis > Chloropsis cyanopogon. Next base: position 59,642 of record WEZZ01024326.1, on the reverse strand, counting down.
ATCTTAACAAACAAAAGCTCAGTAATATGGGGAGAGCATTCATGCATAAGCCTGCAAACACAGCACGAAATAGGAAGATTTGCAATGTCCCAGGCAAGTATTTTGTCAGCTTCTTCAGTTTGCACAGTTTGCATGTTGTTTAGAGTGTTAGGTGTTTAGATTCCATAGATTCCATGATAATAGGCTCTACACTGGGGGAAAAAACAAAAACAAAAAAAAACCTAAGAAACTAGCTAACTTTGAAGGAGATGATAGATGATAGATAGATAGATAGATAGATATAAATATAGAGATAGATAGATAGATAGATAGATAGATAGATAGATAGATGATAGATATGGGTTTATTGAGGTTTTCAAATACTTTTTTACTTTTGAGGCCTTTGCTGGCTGTTCAGCTACAAGTAGAACTTCTCAGCTTTCCCTATTTCCAGTATGTGTTATGATATAGATTTCTTAATTTGATAACTTGTAAATGTTTTAAAGACAGATCATATCCCTAGGCCCTGGCACAACAGTCAAGAGCTAAGAGTACTGAATAGAATAATTTTGGCTTGAAATTATTCAAGGGGAGAAACTGGATTTTTTTTTTAAGTCTGGAAATTCTTTTTTCTGCAAATGTTGGCAATAACCAAGTATCCATGGGAAAAAATATTAAAAATAACCACAGACCTCAATGGTATGGTTCCTTATGCATTTTTAAATATATCTAAATTTTATTTTGTTTCTAGACTAAATCTTAAACACTGATTATTAAGCAGTAATAACTAACCTATGGCAATTATCCAATAAAAACAAGACTCCTTCCTCTTGTTGCAATTACAAAAATGCCACAGCCTTTTATGAATAGGTGCTGCTGCACATCAGCACTTTTGACTGTATCTTTGTTCAAAAATGATGGCTATTTCTGTCAGCAGGATATCTGCTAACAAGAGTAGCCACCCTACTCTCAAATCTAACAGGCGAGCCTCTTGCAGTTTTATACTATTCTTAGTGTGAGATAGCTAAATGAGGCCACCCCCTGGCCATGGTTCACCTTTTGTTAAAAACATCAGTGATTTTTGTGCTTGACTTGTATTTTACTGAGACATTACTAAGATAGGACAATCTATGCCTTTGGTCAGTCTGCTTAAGGCAGCCATTGGGGTGGCATACATAGTAACCACAGTGTCCTAAGGACACAAACAAAGCAATTTTTGTATGGACCAATATATTTTATTACTAACTAACACACTTCAAAAAAAAATCCAAACACCCAAGCAAGACATAGACTCATGAGCCTGAAATGATCTAAAGAAAGACTATTGTCCCTGGAAAGCTGCCTGTTTTGTTCATCTGATAAAAGATATTTTCTCTTCCTAATGTCTTTGCATTATCTAAAAAGAGTCCTTTTAGTTCAGGACTCTTCCCAATCTTTCCGATAGCTAGAAAGTGGTACCGGGTTTCATTTCAACCAAATGTTCTACCCCATCTTTTGTCTAATACACACTGCATCTTTCTGCCAGCCTAGACAAGATGTTTTTGTATCTCTTCTGGAAATTGCTCATATCCAAAAACACGCATCTAACATCCTTCTTGTGATATAAGCTTATGCTAAGCAATGTCTCCACACTTCCCAAAATTACATATGCCTGTATCGTTATGTATTCTTTGATCACGTTGAAAGGATGAATCCATTGTGCTTGTTTATTAGCCCCAAGAACTGTGTTCAGTACATGGGTGGAAACATTCCCTTCAGCACGTTAATTACAAATTCACACTAGGGGTTCCTTTGTGTTCTGAGAGAATACAGTTCTTTGATTACACAAGACCTAAGTGGCATTTCAGAATATCAGCATTAATAACTCATTCCTACAGATCTACCAGGTAGAATTAAAATTAGGAAGAAGGGTTATAACTTGTCAAACTATGTTTCTAATTAATGGAGTTGTGTAACAACAACTACTTGCTCCTTCACAGATTGCACTGTTTTCCTAAATACTGTTGTTCTGATGTCACATGATGAAAATCTGCAGTTTTGAAAATCTACCATTACAAATTTAGAGGTGAACATAAGCAAATATATTAAAAATATATAAAATCTGCTAAAATTTTTATTGCACAAAAATTTTGAATATCTTTCTGCAGAATGTTTATAGCCATGAATGATTTCAGATTATTTAATGGGTATAACTTAGCAGAAATAATACTCTTCTTGTGTGGAATTAATAATAATTTCCCTAAAAGCTTTTGTTAAAAAAATTTTGTGATTCTTATGGAGAAGAAAAATATTCTCATGGAGACAGAACAGTGAGCTGAATCTTCCTGTGCTTCAGTTGTATGGCTGTGTTTGCTTGGAAGCTATTAAAAAACCCACTCCCTTTCATTGTTATTTTACCCTATTTTATTAGTGAAAGTGGGTAATTTAAACCCTCTATGGGTGGGATTTATCCCCTGTAAATTAGGCATCTAAACTCCTATTGTCTAAGTACAGTCTAATTCTTGCTTTCCTTGGAGTTAGTGGCATGCAGTAAACACCTCCCAGCCTCAGACAGAAATCTAGCAAAGACCAGATGAATTCCTCTTTACAGATGTTTGTTTCTTTCTATTAACTACAAAAAGACCTTTGGGTGATGAGCTCAGGTTTTAACTTGCCACCTTCAATATGCATGGCAAACATTCCTTCACAAATCCACATAATTACTGTCAAATCACTATTTACAACATGGCTCCCTGGTGAAACCTACAGGGCTTACAGACAATGGACAAGCTGTTAGCAAGCTCAGACTTCTTCTGTGATAATTTGTTTATTTTGTGGTTATCTTATCCACCCTTTTCTCCCTGGTGGATGTCTTACACACCTATGTGTATCTTGCCAATCCAAAAGCAAATCCTGGCTCTGTGGAAAATGGCAGGGCCGGGATCTCTTATTCTCCCTCAAATATCGAAAGACGTACGGAGCAGTTAGGTCTCAGTCCTTAAAATTGTGCACTAGCCTCTATATATTATTGCTCAAACCGAAAATCTACAAAGCACATATAAATAGACTGATCATATAAAATGACTGTGACAGTAAGATCAGCTTGTGCTGCTTNAACAACAACAACAACAACAACAACAACAACAACAACAACAACAACAAAAAAAAAAAAAAAAAAAAAAAAAAAAAAAAAAAAAAAAACACAAACCAACACGGAAACGCTACAGTGTAAAATGATCCTTTCAATGAAAATTGAGTTTTTATGGTTCCTTATTAGAGACTTCCCTTACAACTAATTATATTAAACTTCTACATTCTCTGCTTTTTCTCATCAGTAATCTCACAATCTCCAAATCTGTGAAAGTAAATGCTTAGTCAGTGTGTAAATTGAGGACAATTATCATTATGACCACACAGTAATGCGAAAATAATTAGACCATTGCTAGCAGCAAAAATATAAATCAAATCAGTTTGTAATAGGAACATTAATAATTTGTTAAAGATACAATCTATTGCACATGAAGATGGGAAAGCAGATGAGCTGAGCTGCTGAGCTGAAGACAGTCTTTGTTTTGAAATAAAGAGCACAGAGTTCAGTGTATGTGCATCAGTGATAATCTAGGGGTGATTGTGTTCAAGAGAATTTACAACGTATTCCAAATGCGTGAACTCAGTGGAACTGGGAAATCAAATGGCTGAATAGTATTTATTATGCTACCCTTATCTTTTCCAAGGTGGAGAGAAAGACTGGAACAGTTCACTTTGCCTCCAGGCATCCAGTAATGAGCCAACCAGTGGTGCATTAGGAAGTAGTGGGCAAGTGGCATTATCATCAGGTGCATTTTTAGTAGCAGAGTCAAGTAGCACTGGGAGCATTATAAGTAGTGCAGTCGAGTGCTAGAGCATTGGTTATTATAGCACAGAATGCACAATGGCTGGAAAGCTTTGGGAAATATAACAAGCAGAGTTAGGCCTGAAACATCCACTTTAAATACTGTCAAACTTTGAACAGCAGCAGCTCTAAACTCGGACTTTCCCTTTGGCACCTAGGGATCAGTCTAACAG
>WEZZ01024326.1:28589-49674 GCA_013400585.1 Chloropsis cyanopogon | reverse complement strand
AGATTTGAGGATCAGGCCATTTGAGCAAAAGGATGAATAAACAGACTTTGACATTTCTCCTTAAGTGCAGGGTATGTGATTTTTTTGCTGGGTCTTCCACTGTAAATGCCCTTTTGTGAAACCCTGAGATGTAAATTCAGGGACTAACATCTTCAGTGCTTTGTTTGATCTCCAGTGCCATGCCATGATTTAAGAAGAGGCAGTTTCTAAAGTGCACTTGCAGCTGACTCAGACAGGCCTTTATCGTATTGATTGCAGGTAATGTTTGCTTTATGTACTGTTCAGTACGGTAATCCTAGATATATTGAAAGTGGGATCAGGGATCAGCATAAAATGATGTGACAGTGTTTAGAAAAAGGATATACCCCCTACCAGATCTTTGTAATTATAATACAGGGAAGTTTGATGAGGCCATTACTGTATTAATTCAATCTCTATAAATGTTACAGTTAAAAGATCAACAAGATCACCATTTTTAATAGGAAAGACATTTTGGATCACAAGGAGCTTTTTAATATAGATCCCCAAGATTTCTCATTGATTTGTTCAGACAGATGTCTCAAGTTGTTCAGAACTATTCCACTGTTCCATATATAATGAGGTCCATAGCATCAATTATGTATGTAATTTCATTAGAAGAAATGTTCTTTTGCAGCTACATGCAGCATGCTACATTTATTCACACTACAAGAGATGCCACTTTTAAATCTATCAACATATATCACTGCCATAACTGAATATTGCACTGTGAAAACCTTGAACTCCAGCATAAATCTGCTTTTGACATCAAAGCCTGGTCCCTTTCATACTGACAATATTCCTGATGCACCTGTTTGTACTCAAGTTGTAGATAGCATAAATTACTAGCTGTCCAATATATGGTGGAATTCTTTTATTTTCTTCCAAGATTATGCTTAGAGCAAGGACTTAGTGTTAAAAAGGTCCCAGTGAGCCAGAAAAGCTGAATTCTCAGAAGGCAGAGGATCAACAGTAAGTTTTATGTAAAACTTACGCCTATACTCCCCAACAGAGCTGGAGCAGAAACCTCCCAGTTCCTTCATCCACTGTGTGCAGCTGGGTCCCTACACAAAAATTTGGTACCTGCTCCATGAACAGAATGGGACAGTTACAGCTTCCCTTGCTGTGAACCTGCCAGTGGAGAAAGCAATAATAGATGGCACCTCTCTGTTAGAGCTATTAAATAAGCTAATATGGCTGGGAAATGCACAGTGGTATGTATAACATTTACAGAGTTGGTTTTAGTGTGAGATTACTCAACTATTCTAGGATTTATAGCTGTTCAACTACAAATATTCCCCACTGCGGACAGAGTTGTGTCAATATACCAATTCATTTGGGAGGTTTTAAAATCATTAGGGAAGGTTTGCAAATGATATACCCTCAAGATTCACTGTGTTTTACCACTGTGATTTACAACTTGAGATGCTTTACCATGGGATAATCCAAATGCTGTTTAAAGCTCAATCACTTGAAACTAACTAACCTGTTAATTCCTGACTGATCTATGTCTAACCCCTTTGCACTGCCCAGGATGCTTTATCTTCAGGATCAAGAAATACAGTCTGAAGTCCTATAGTCATAGGAACAAAATACTAGTGCGGCTGCTAAACAAAATGAAAAAGAAAGGGTGCCTTAATTACAAAGCTGTAGTTGTGCTGTGAAACCATGGAGCTATACACAGTAAAATACAACTACTTTTTAGTGGTATCCTTACAAGTAAAATTTCAATGTTCAGGTAAGAGGATGAAATGTATATTTTCTGAGTTCAGTTACATTGAAATGATTGATTGTGATATCATCCAACATTTGGTTTTATTTCTGCTTAGTGTCAGTCATTTTTTAACCCCCAATCTTCCTGTTAAAAAACCTTTATGTGACTGATTTTTCTGTGCAAAGTCCAAAAGCTATTTGAAATTCAGGTTATGACTGGATACATTTTGATTAAGTAGGTCTTATTGTTTACAATTCCATCATTTGGGAGGGAGTGCAAACCAAGTACAATAGGTTAAAAATAGCACTTTATGAAAGAGGGTCTTTTCTCTGCCAGCAGCTCTGGCCTGTATTCTTGCTCCCACAGTGATGGAAGTTTTGGTGTGGTTTTCAGCTTCTGATGTCATTCATTCTCCATCTGAACATATCTGTGCTATTCCTGCCAGGGAATGCCTGTTGACAACACAACTTATGTGTTGTCATAAGTGTCCATGACAGAGTATGAAAAATTTGATGCATACTCTATATGAAACAGTCACTGCATCAAAAAAAAAAAAAAAAAACCACCAAAACCAAACCTCTGAAGAATGTATGTTAAACCTTGGGCCATACTAAATTAATTGTGTTTGCTGTTCCGTGGGATCTCATCACCCTTAGCAGCCCAGTTACTGTGTCAGCAGTGGACTGAACTCACTTCAGGATAGCTGGAAATGGGAGGTTTGTGTAGGGTGCAGGTGCACATGTGCCAGGCATCGTCCTTGGCCTCCAATCATCTGCATATTTGACACCTGCAGGGATGTTGGAACTGTGCCAGCAGCTGCACTGTAGATGCACATAAGCTCTGACCTCCTCTTTTCCCCCAAGTCTCTGAGGAAGAAGAAGCAGCTTGATTTCAGGTTCCTGTTGTGCTACCTGTACCTGAAAGCCTTAACCCACCCTCAATACAGCCTTCAGGACCAGAAAATACAGGATGAAATGGTGTACTGATGGAACTAAGAAGCAGAGGGAATGTTATACCCTATTTCTTCTTTCGGGAAAGACAGCTATACACACACTGGCTGTTCAATCTGGCAGTAAGCCCCAGGCCCTCAGGGAAGGCAACCAGTTTATCAGTACCTCAATCACCACCCCAATTTGCCATGCAGAAACTCTCAGAGCTGCTGCCTGACATCTTCTCCACGGTGGTCCTGCGCAAGATCCAGCCAGGCGTACCGTAAATGCTGCAGGAGACCAGAGCTTTGCCTTGATCATGCCTTTCTTCCAAACTACCCACTGTATTGTGATAAGGCAACACAGAGATGCAGTGGTGTCTAGAAAATCCCCATATTTGAGGAGAAAGGAGATTCCTTGCATCCAAAATCCCTGCAGTTGAGGAGAAAGGTGATTCCTTGCATCCAAAATCCCGGCAGTTGAGGAGAAAGGTGATTCCTTGCATCCAAAATCCCGGCAGTTGAGGAGAAAGGTGATTCCTTGCATCCAAAATCCCGGCAGTTGAGGAGAAAGGTGATTCCTTGCATCCAAAATCCCGGCAGTTGAGGAGAAAGGTGATTCCTTGCATCCAAAATCCCGGCAGTTGAGGAGAAAGGTGATTCCTTGCATCTCTTGCAAGACATGCTTCACAGGAGACCTATGATCCCACTCACAGGCAGCAGTGCCCTAAAACATCAGAGAATCCGGTCTTTCCCACCAGTTCACTTGCCAAGTTCCTTTCTATGCTTTGAAAGGATATTTTTTGTTTAAATGAGTAATGAAACAAGTGTGTTTGCCATCCCCTCCTCTCTTCAAATGCTTGTTGCTTTGGAAAATGTATTTTATCGCAAGCTAAAGGGTATAATTTGGTGGGATCCCCCATGCTAATCTATTGGCACTGTATCACTGAAGTGTACTAAAAATTAGGCTCCACTATGAAAAGCTATGTGTTGTTTAAGCACTGCCAGCACACTTGCCACTGCCTTTGAACATAAACAAAGCAAGTCTCTGCCCCAATGTGGTTACAAAAAGGGCATTCCAGAATCAACCCCTGTATGATTGGTGCTACTTTGCTGCGATCTGCAGTATGCCAAAGAAGGTGTGTGCCGTGCACAACAAACTGGGGGGGAAGGGAGGCTGCCCCACTTTTCTCACCCAGAAACTTATCGAACCCTATAACATCTCTACCGAAGCTGCAAAGGGAGCTGCAGGCAGAGAGCAGGGCAGTGACCGAACACTGCATCCCCAGTCACACACACACACCAGATGTAACACGCTGGGACAGTGGCGAGAGATCACACAGACACCTTCTCCCTGCATCCCTTCTCCTAACACCACCACTTACAGGAACCTTTTATTTCTCAACATCGAGCGATTTCCGCCCAGGTTTGCGAGTGGGAGTCACGAACGTAGCCCAGCTCCGTACCTGAAGGGGTCTTCTTGCTTCCATCACCCTTTTCACGCTGGCCATTTCTCCTGCTTGTTTTTACACGATTCTCCGCCCTGGCTGCAGCGGCCCGGGGCCAAGCCCCGGTCTCGGCCCATGCCCATCTCAATCCCGCTCCCCATCCCGATCCCCATCCCCGGCCCCGGCGCGGCTCGGGGCGAACTGCGGGCGGGCTGTGCCACCTTGTGGCTGTTAGCGGGAAAAAAAACCCCAACCCTCTGCTCGCGTTACAAATTAAAATCTCCTCTCTCATAAATATCAACTTGTTAAACTCTGACTTCAGTTTTAAAAGGCAGAAAATTAAAATGTATACCTCAGTCTCAAAAAATCTGGTAATTAGACATAATCCACAGGTGTTATTTTAATGATGCCAGCTCTTCAGACACGCGGGCTGAGCAAATGTAGTGTGTTGTTAACTAATTATGTTGTCTTAATTTGCCAATTTAAAAAACTTAAATGTCCTGAACAAATAAAATCATTATCTCGGATTTCTTCACCGTACCTGCTGCCTCGCACCATCTGATGCCTGGCACTCCGTGTTTGGCTGCACGGAGTCGCATTTGGAGGGTTCTGGGAGGCTCCAGCAGCCCTCCGGCACGAGGCGGCAACCGGGTTTGCAAACCGGGGATGCTCACACCATCCTCGCTAACAATATCTGATAGTGGCTCTAAAAGCCAGCTTGTCTCCCTCTATTACCTTCCCAGCCCGTATCTCAATTGACCAGGGAGAAAGCGACGCTCAGGCAGCGTCTCCTACCGAACGGAGCTGAGCTGATTCCCCCACCCGCCCTGCTTTGGCCAGCAGGCAGGCATGGGTGACATCTTCTCTTTCAAGGAAACACTTTGCATCTCTCAGTGCCGCCGTGGCCAATGACAAACTTCCATCTAACTTTCTCCTCTCAAAAATGTAAAGTAAGAAAACAAAATCTATGCATCATTTAAAGATGCCCCAGGATAGCTTTGAATTATGCAACCCACAGTTATGTGAGCTGCTGTTTAAGGGATTCTTTGGCTCTTTTGTGACACTGATCAATCCCCTCTCGGTTTTATTTAAAAGACCCAGTCACTGAAGCATTCAAACCACATTATTCACATCTTTCATTCACATGCCTGGAAAATAATGTGAATAAACACATAAGGAAGAATGAAATATATGCTAACTAGCTACACTTTTCACAGGTTGGCCCCTCTGTAGAAATCATTCAGAGAGGAAATAATGGGAGGATTAAAACCAGCTTTCAGTCTATTTTAATCCAGGTTCAGGTCATTGCCCTTGTCATTCAGAGGGTTTGTTCCTAAGGTGCAATCAAATTGCACAGGTTGAGGCTGTTGTGCAGAAAGGTCTGTTGCTCTGTGAAAGGTATTCCCTTGGCCTGTGTCTGAGCACTCCACAGGCTGTTCTAAATTACCCTGGCCTTTAACATCACAAGGTGCCCAGAAAAGAGATCAAGCACCTGTTTAACAGGGCATATCAGCCACCACACCATTTCCTCTCTCATATCACTGCTTACCAGTGGCCAGCAGCAGGACCCAGGAGTGGTGTGGAATGCCAGGACCAGCTCTGTGTGATAAAGGTGTGCCCAGCCCTCTGGGGGCTAATTATCTGGGTACAATTTAAAGCGATCATCAGAGAATCTGCTCCCAACAAGGCTGTGTGTCAAGGACTGACAGTTCAAGCAATTTTCAAACATCCACAGCTGGGGTACTTATACAGGAGGATTTCAGAGCCATATTAAATTACCTGCCTTGGAAATCCTGGTGCTGAATACAGACTTGGGTTATTGATTTTGGAGGACTCCAGGACAAATTCTACGGCCCACTTTCAGTCAGCCCCCTCCCCTGGGACCAGACATGGAAAATGATGCTGTCAACCCACTGCCCACCCTTTCCAGAAGCAGATTTAGCCCTTTGTCTCTCTCCTCTCCCAGCAGCAATCTGACTTTTCCATAGCTCATCCTGCAAGGTTATTTACCACTGTTAGAAGGACAGCTGGGAAAAATTCCTAAGAGGGGGGCTATGTCCTAAAATCCAGATTCAGCACCCCATCCAGCCAATTTTAACCACCCTGAAAAGACAAACGCTCTCTCACAAACATAACCAAGGCAAATATATGGCAACGTACCCTAGAGGATGCTATCCTGGACTGGTATTCTGTGGACCTGGACTGCAGCCTTGTTCTGCCTCTGGCTTACTTTGTATGCATTTTCTCCACCTTGCAGTCAATTTTACAGTAGCTTCTAGCTCAGGCACTTAGGCATTTGAACTGCCAAATGAGGTTTTGAAAGGTGTGCTCACATTTGCATATATTTTCCAAGAACATGTCTTTATTTATGCCTCTCTCTAGTAGTAAATTTTAATCCTGCTAACAGCAGGAATAAATGTAGTGGGCAGAATAAAGTAGACTCTAGGAGCCTAACTTTTTTCTTATTCTCTTCAGACAATATATAGCCTTTCAAGCTTGCCTTTAAAGGACAAAAAACCTCTACATTGAAAAAGGCTTGCTTTTTTTTCTCCTTTTTTGCTAAGCCATAGACAAACTTATGTCCCTCTGTAGAAAGGGAAAAGGAGATTGAAACAGCCTTAAGACAACCGAAGTATCTTTTATTTCCTATACTATTTAACGATGGTTGCTATTACTTTCAGAATCTAGTATTTTGCAGGTAATAAAAAGAGTGAAAAATCAATCAAAACAACAGAGCTCATTCCTAGAGGACAAAAAATCTTCAATATATAACTGACTGCCAGAAAGCAAGTGCTAAAATATCCTGCATCAGGTAGAAGTGCTGCAATAAGGAATGGAGACAAAACACAGAACTATAAAAGAGACAGCTCACATTTTAATTGAAGAATTGAGCAGCAGCTGACAAGGCTCTGCGCTCTTTCCGTGGATGCTTTCAAAAGGCCGAGCTGCAATGCATAACACCCAATTCAGGCTGCAATGCTCCTGAGAGGGTTCAGGGACACAAAGTGCTTTTATTATTGTTAGTTAGGCATCAGCAATCCACTGAAAGTGAAAATCAGGCTTTCCCCACTAGGCATGCTTGGGAAGCTGACACAGAAATCTTACTAGAAAAGGTAGAGAAAGGAAAAATAAGCAGGAGGTTTTACAGAGTCTTAGTGAGAAATTATTGTCATTGCTTCTCAAAGAGAACGCGGCTGCCTTTAAAGCCTCAATTCTAATGCCATTAAAGTCGGTGGAAGTTTCAGAGATACTTGAATAGCAGAGGGATTTTTTCCCTTCTTCAGTTTTCCTTACAGACACAATTAATACAAAAAGAAATTGACTGATTCACCTATTGTTCAGGTCTCGCTTGCCTTGTCATATGTAAAGCTTGCTCCTAAGGTCTGCAGAGCCATATAGCATTTATCACACTTGTGAGCACTCCATAAATAAGTAGTATGAACTGTAATGAGAATACTAATGAAATGTGTAGCTTTGTGATTGAAAAATCTCCTTTCTTGAGTTGTATTTTTTAAGGAAAATTAAAAGGATGATTTGTAGCACCTGATGTCACAAAGCCTCCCAAGCTAATATACTGGTTGCCAAGTCACAATCTTATGGAAATATTGATATTTTCTATGTGACACAGTCTTGTTATTTGAGAGGTATTCCACTGCCAATTAAAGATCCAACAGCTGCCACTGGCTAGGCAAAATTTCATTTAAAAAAAGAAAAGAAAATAGAGAAAAGATGTAAAATGGAGAAATGTAGCACACAGGCAGAGACACTTTCAACATGCTTCAGAGGAACATACAGGCGATCCAGCAGGGCACATGCTGCTGACAGAGGAGGCTAACAGAGGGGGGGAAGGCAGAGGGCTAAAAGAGCTGCTGATCCCAAATGCTACCTTCAAACTGAAAACAGGCATTGCCATGTGGCATATCTAGTAAATGAGGCTCAGAGGATTAAAACATCACATCTGAGGCTCTACAAAGAATTGTTCTGGATGGAATTAATGTCAGTGCTTCTGAGTCCTCTTGGTGCTCTGCTGTATGTCCTTCTCATGCAGCAAAGAAAAGGGTTAAATGAAATCATAAAAGCAAGTGACTTCAGCAGATGTCTGACCTACCACAGAGATTGCTGTGGAGATCTGCCATGGGAAACTGTATCAGGGCACACAGATGAGGCTAATTGCTCCATGAGGGACAGAAGCCAGGCAATACNAAAAAAAAAAAAAATTACTTTCTCATAGTCTAAATTTGGACAGACCCAGGGACCAGAGTTTCCCTGGGAAAAAGGAAAGGGAGTCTGTAGAAAATCCTTTTGCCTTGCATTTGTTTGAACTCTGATTTCAAGCAGCTTTTTGCATCTCTTTGAATTTAGGCTGCATTAACAAGCACTCTGACTAACATTTAGGCAGGTAGCCAGTAGGGATCCTGACATATTTAATGTCCCTTGTACCTTATGTATTTTTCACTTTTTAAACATAAGCCTGTGAAACCAGGCATGTAAGTATTTTGTGTAATAAGACCTGTAAGGTCTTATTATCTCTGCCTTCCATTGCAGAGCCTCTTCATTTTGTGATGATGCTGTGGTTTTGGATTATATCACAGTGGAAAAATCTTTGGAGCAGAGACGCCTTTGCTGTGTGTTGCTATGCTCCTCAGCACAGTGGATCTTCAATTCCACTGTTATCTCTATTTTTGTGTTTCTGGGACAGCTTTCGGCACACACGTGTTGACAGGTGCTGCTCTTGTCTTCCACCCTGTTGAGTCTTAACCATAAAATAGATATTCAGCTCTAAAGCAGCTGGATGCTGATGGGAACCCATGTTTTCACAAAATGTTTTTGGAGCAGAGGTTTAAATTATGAGTTTAATAACATATAATGGCATAGAACTTCTGTTAGTTAAACAACACAGCAGAGGAATTAAACGTATCCTTCTCAATCAGCCCTACAGCAGCAGAAAGCATTTTATATTCAAGTTTTAAACAACCTACAGAAATTATCAGGAGATTTTATTAGACTTGGTCAGGAAAAGCTTTGGCAGCTGATAAAAAGTTAGCAAAGCCAAACTAAACTGTGATTTAATGTTATTACATTTCTTCTTCTAAAACATATGCTGTTTAACAACTTTTGATGCCAAATTTTACAAAACCAAGCCACTTTTATTTTCATGAAAACATGAAAATTTTCATTTCCATATTTTTCTGTGAAAATTTTCACTTTGATAAAAAAGCAGCTTTTGGTTCAATGAAAGTTGTGAATGCCTCTAAACAGATGTTTGCTGATAAATTAATCTCTATAACTGAATAACTCTTCTGTAAAGCTATTGATATAATAGTTAAAATAAATAAAATCCTATTATAAACTCTTCCTACATGGAAAATCCTTCCTCTAGCACACTCTATATTTTGTTTTAAAAATTTACTACTAAAGAGGGTGAGTGAGATAAAGTGGCTTTCACTGTCATAGTTTTCCATTATCTTCCTTTAAGATTGAATGAGAATCCTTTCATGCCAGTGCAGTTTCCTGTCACCAGTCTCTTGATTGTCTCCATACTGTCAATTCAGTCACTTCAACACCAGTTTTGTGGTTGCTTCATTTGTGGGAATACCTCCATTCAATAAAGCTTCTAGGTCTGTGATTGCAAGAAAGAAATTACAAGAAAACTAGCAGTAAATAATTAAAACCAAACCTGGACTTAATACAACTAGAATACCATCTTCTCAATACATCTATAAGCCATAGTTAAGAAAAAGACATTTATCTTAAAGCCAAGAAAAGTAAGAAACTATTTAAATGTCCAAGTTCTCTACTGGAACTATGTGTATATGGGATTACAGCTGTGTAAAATTATTCACAGGTGTAAATTTTATTCAGGTTAAGGCTTCATATTATTCTTGATCATGTCTCATTCTTTCTTTCATTTAGAAATCTCTTTTTGAGGCTCATTTCAATGATCAATCTTTTTATTATAAAAATTAAAGTATTTGCTGTAACATTAATTAATTTTTCCCTGCTGTAATTATTAGAACTGAGCAAATAATTCACAATGAATAATTCATCTGCTGAATGTAAGCTCATTTTCTGCTTGCTGAATATCCAGTAGCAAATCTACTTTCCAGTTTATTTGTTAATCAAAATCATCATGTTAAATATATTTTTCCATGGATTGAACCTGAACAGTTCCCTGAGAGCCTTTGATATACAAAGCTTGTGAGCTTGCTGCCTGATCTGCATTGGTACATTGTAGTTGGTTTGGTGAAGCATGTGACTTTATTAAATTTTCTCAGTTTGGTGAGTATTGCATTCTGGGCATGAGTACATCTGTATGTGAATTTAAGCATTGTTTTCCTGCCAGTAGAACTCAATTATTCAAATCTCTCTGGGGGAAAGATCCCCTAAAGGGAACGTGAATTTATCAAATGCTGAACCAGTATTTCCAACAATATACTTACAGTTTGCACTAAGTTTTAAGCAACTATTATGTTATTGAAAGACAAAATCAGTAGTATCAAATTCTGGGGCCATATTTTCTGATCTTCAGCTAAAATGTAAAGTGTTTCCACGTCATGGTAGATATTAGGGAACACTTTGTGTGCCTGAGAAGTCCTTGCTTGTCATAATGAAAGAAATTGTGCAGATGATGAATAGTACATCTCTAAAGATTTATTGCCTAAATTGGAGAAACTGGATAAAATTTTGCCAGAAGTGAGAACATAAGAAAAATGGTAAGAGGTGACTTCTACTTAAAGCAATCTAATCCTAACTGAAAGCCAGTAGGTACTTTCAAATATCCTTATTTTTCAGTTATGTTTTTAAGGTGACATTCCTTACCTGAATGATGAACCTGATGAATTTTGTCCATATAGTAGTGGAGGCCCATTTCCTGTAGGGCATGAAGAATATTGCCCTTCCAACAAATGCGCCATCCCCAGTCATTCCCTGTTGCCAGAATAGCTGGGTGGCTGATTTGTGAGAAGACAAATTTCTTCTCCTCTCTTCTCTGCATCTTCGCTCTCTGCGCCTTTGCTTTGATGTGTTTTGTTGTTTTTTTCTTTTCTTGAAAGACACATTAAATAAATACTGTCTGTGCTCACAGAATTCAGAGACACCATGTGAAATAGTCCAAAGGCCATTTTCTTCACTGCTGCAGAACTGGAAAGGAGCAGATCATTATGAAATTAATTCAAGAAAATATTCTACCAAGCAGAGTTACAAGCTCTCCATAAGAAAATGCAGAAGATATTGGGCTAATGGGCAATGTGTAGCAGAGTTCTGCCTACTTGATTCCACAAAAAAACTGTTGTTATGCTTGTTAACTGGATTAATGAGTTTTTCTTGATTGGCATAGGGTTCTGGTAAGGCAAGAATTAAAAAATAAGTTGAAATTAACGTTACTATTGCTTTAATGCAATTGAAACAATTGCCTTCTCATTCTCCCAATAACCTCTGAATATTAGCTTTAATAAAATAAGATTCCAAAATTTTAAATAGTGTTGTATTACATTCTCAGTTTAATAAAATAACTTGGCATATAACAGTACAGAAACAAGGGAGAGAATATAACACCAGCAGGGTTTCTTGTTCATTAAAGAATTGACTTTTTAAACTCTCAAGCAGATAAATTTGCAGCTTCTCAGCAATAAAGCAAAATGGTACATTTTGTGCTTCAAGATTATTATTATTTCTCAATAATCTTAAGTCACATAATAGGACATTTTACACAGCTGAATGTTTATTTCCCTTTCTGTTTTCTTCTCTTTATCTTCAGGTTTTTTTCTACAACCTTAGAGTTTCTCAGAATCAATGTTCTGTAAAGCAAACCCTTCCATTGCCTTGTTAACCTTCAGTGGTCTGAACAGGCAACAATAAAAGAGGCAAAACTGATGAAGATAGGGCACTTATAGTTCAAAGAAATTTTAAGAATGATGCGTCAGTTGTCAGGCAGAAATCTTAGATGGGCATCCCAGCATAAAATAAGTTTAATTAACATGGTTGGAGTGCACCTGTGGTACTGATGCCTACATTTGAGCCAAGAACATATTTACAGTCACTTCCAATGCACAACCCATGCCAACATAACTTAGATATCAAACCACCAAAAGTCTTCCAGAAATGTTCATTTTTGTGCATTTTCTTTTAAGGTAGTCTCTATGACTAGCTCAAACGTAGGATTTTGCATAGAAGATTTATAAAATAAGGTGTCATTAAACAAGGTCGAGGTAGGTAAGTGTAGTGCTTTCTATGTCTCTAGTTCAATTCTCAGGTATAAATTGACCATGAAATTTCAAAGGGCTTTTTTTCCTGAAGTTAAATTGTTACGAACCACTGCCATTTCTCCCTTACTCTGAAGCATGGGCAGTAATGCCAAGATGTAACAGCCAAGTAGCTGTTCTGATGTCCCTCAAGAGCAAAACACTGAAAAAGGACTGTGGAATGTTATACTTATAATCCAGTCTTTAATTAATATAGGATTGTTGGGAGGCATTTTCGGATGACAGGTATAAAGATGTGTGAGCGTGTGTTCTCTGGACCAGGCTTCAATAGTATAATTTCATTATTTGATATGATTGATATCACTGAGTGAGTCCACTCAGGGCCCTATACAGCCTTTCTGAGTCTTCACGGTGTTGAACGTGTGTTCTCCTAAAAATATTTTGCATTGAGCTATTTATTGCAACATAATTTTTCAGGAGCTTGTTATCTGTCAACTTTAAAGACCTTTTTTAGTTGAAATAAATTCACTGGTATACATACTCATCATTTGCTTGGTGTGCCTTTAAAAGGAAGTCTGGGATATCACTTACAAGAGCACCCAGAATGGAAAATGACTGTCAAACTGTCAAAATTTTGGAGACTTTTCCTCTGACATGAACTTAGAACTTCTTTCTGTTTTTTCTTTGTTTTTTAGCACTTTACATCTTCAAAGTTCTTATAAGCATTTTGCGATCACATTTATTATTTCTATTTATAAGATATGACTGTCTCGAGGACTAACAAGATTGAAATTGGATTTCTTTTTTAATTCACATACAGAAAACAACATCATCAAGTTGATAATTTCCTTATATAGCTTCCCCTTCACTCCAATAGTACCTAAAAAAATCCTATCGAGTTAAATTTAAGAGTTCTGAATTAACACTAGACATTGTTTTGATATCTCTTTACGCCACAAGATGAATCTGGGAACATTTGAAATGATCAGTGGTTCCAGCACAGCTTATACAAGCACTGTTGATTGGACAAAGCAACATAACATTTCACGAACTTCACCAAAACACTGTGGCAGCCCCATGAGAAGCACGCAGTGCAGACTGGTACTGCCCCTTATGGAAGCACTTGTGGCTGGAGGGCAGGAAGTTGTTTTCTATTTCTCCTCTTCCCTGTGTGCATCAGAGCTTGATGAGTCTCCCTTATTACCAGAAAAGTACTCATACCATCAGGCATTCCAATATTTCTAGGAGTGAGCTCTCTTTCCAAAGCCCTCTAGCCAGCAGAAGTGGTTAAACCGTTGCTGGAGCAAGGACTTCAGCTGACTTTCATACCTCCAAGCTAAAATGTCATAACCCACAAACTAAAGAACCAGGCTTTCACATTTATTTCCCTTTCTGTCACAATGAATACTCAATTATTTACAAAAAGTGGAGCAGCTTCAGCAAGCGAGACTGAAATGCACCAATAGGCATGCTAGAGAGATAGAAAATCTATATTTAAAATCAGAGAGAGAGGGGAGCTGAACCTGAAGCTTGCACTTCCCAAAAGCAGCTGCAAACATCAGGATTGAAGGGACAAGAAAAAGGTGGTAAACAGAAGAATATAGCATGATACATCCACTTTTTTGAATTAATTTCCCTTGTTAATCCAATACTTGTTCCCAAGTTTCCTCTGCATTACTATAGTGGCAACAAATTTATACAACATTTTCTAGAGTCAACCAAGATATTCCCTTTAATCTAAAATGGTTTTTAGTTTTAACTCTCAGGAACTGGAAGAGAAGAAACCAAACAAATTTTCTTTTCGGGTTGACCCAAAATGACTTTCTTTTGTTTTTTGAACACTGAACCAAAAAATGTCAGGGATACATCTCTGTTTTGAAGGTCAAAAAGACACAGCAAGGCCACTAGAAAAAAACAAGGAGTGCTTCTAAGAAGCAAAGGATATTTTTTTCCATAAATTTTGAGATTCAATCCCAGGAAAAGAGCTGTGAGAATTATAAACTTGAGCAAATAATTTATTCTTAAACTTCCAAGCTGAAGAAATGTATAGGTGACCTGTAAGATAATAGTAGTCTAAATAGTTAAAGGTGTCATAGAGAAGCACTTACACCATGAACTTCTGCCACAACTAAACTTAAAGAGTGCACAGTTTGGAGTACTAATTACTTAATCTTAATTAGGAAAAGCTCATATTCCTAAACAGTCTCATTATTAGCACTAAACTAAGATCACTTTGGACCACCTCAGATCACCTAAGATTCTACCTGGGAGAAGAAGGGTCAAGAGAAGGACAGTACATGCATGGAAAATAGATGGCAGCTTCATAGCCAGAGATAAGTCAGGGGAATAAAGTCCCAGCCCCTAGACTTTGCTGACAGAATATTTTCAGCCCAGTAAGCTGATTCCAGAAATAAGAGGCTGAGATCTAGCAAAGCACTGAACTTGTTAACCGTAGTAATTTTGCTGTCAAAAGTATCTGGTTTGGGAGGATAAATATCCCCTTATATTCCAAACTTGCAAGTTGTTTTCCCTGGCCTACTGATATTGCTTCCGACAGAAGCTGAATTTCCCTCATATATTTCCCATTCAAGTCTTAATTTTAGCTGTACACAGCCAGGAGATGCAGCTGTCTCAGTAGGAAATTATTGTGAAGTCAATGGAGCAACTGTATTTACACCATATGGATATCCAACATGCAGACTGGAGTATCACACAGGAAGACAAGCTATTCTACCCTGTCCCTAGCAAAATTTACAGGCATAATACAGCTTTGAAGGATCCCAAAGGAAAATATTTAACATATGTCTCAGAAGACTCATATAATTCCAAATTACTAAAGTTGCTGCTAAAGGTCCATACAGATAAGGAGACCTGGCTAGCTGTTCCAGCCACCGGCTTCATTAAAACAGCCCAGAAAATGGCACTGCTACTATGTTATCACATTTGGGAGGCAAGGAGCAGATTAAGAAAATGGGCTGCAGCACGAATACAAGTAACCTCATGGTAGCCTTATTCAACATCCCTTATCCCTTTTTATTGGGAAAGCCCCATTCAGAGAAATGAAATTCAGATGTCCCTGGAGGGAGGAATGGCTCTGCTCCTCCATGAGCCTGTGCCAGTCAAAGGCAATCTGCCTTTCAGCAAGAGGCAGTGTTTCACAGAGCTCAGCAGCAGCCCGGCGATTATTGAACTCGACGTGCTTCACATGCTTAGCCATCGGTTATTCCTGAGGCCCTCTGGAACTAAAAGTCTGGCCTCCCCGGGTCACTCTGGCTGTCAGATCAATCACACCAGTAGGCCTGCACCAGCAAAGGCAATGTAGGGAGTGTCTCCTGGGGCTAGAAGGACAACATGCAGAGCACAAGAAAGGCACAGGGCCAAGTGTTACATGCCACGCATAGATCCAGTTTGGAAAACCTCTAACACATCCAAACTTGAACAAACTTGGGTTGTAAAGAGGAAACCACACTGGAAAGCAACTACACATCTGCAGTGCACACTTCTTTCAAATGGATCCAGAGAGCATCAGGAGGCCCAGACAGGTATGAGCAGCTGTAATTCAGCTGGAATAACTGGCTTCCCTCTGGCCCCCACAAGATCATAAAATGGCAATCCTAGAATTATGAGAGATATGTTTGAAGTGAACCTGAGAGATCTTCTCTCCACTCTTTGATCCAATTGCCATACTATATCTGTTTTTTTTCTAACAGGTATTATTCCTATTTCGTTGGGGTTTTTTTAATGCACAAACTGGGGACTCCACATCTGCTCTAGACACTCAATTCCATTGTTTCTCCTCCCTTAGCGTAAAGACAGAGTCCTTCCTTTAGTGGAAATCCCATGTACCCAGCAAAGTGCAATCTTTGACATGGATGCTGGATTATTCCTTTCCTTTTTATTGCAGCTTTGCATAATTTCAGTTAAGGTATCTTTCCTATGTAGAACACCACTTAATCTCACTGAGCCTTTTTGCACAACATTCTCAGGATACGGGTGCTCTGCAGATTACACAGGAACACAGAAATACCAAAAGCACGATCTACTGGAAGCCCTTCTTCAAAATTCTCCTTGTCCTGGCAGAAGACAGTGGATAGCAATTAAAGTACACATGATCCAAACCTTGCTAATAGCAAGGTGGAATTTTGTCCTTGTGTTCCCTATGTGTTTGAGAGGTCTTAAGGACGGAGGTTGCACTTGCTCTGCGCTCCTGCCACACACAGCTCACAATTATCTGCCTGCAGTGGGAGCAGCACAAACAACACTGAGTAGTTTGAGGGGATGGTAGGGTGAGAGGCAAGACTGAAAAAATAAATCATAGTTGAGCAGTGAAGTAAATTCCCTCTTAGGAGCTGGTGGTATCCTGTGGTGTTATCACAAGGACACTTGTGATAGAGTAAGGATCACTACTTAATTATTTCCGATACTCCACCCCTACCAGCTCAGTGCTCTACATTGTCAAGGCAATGAAAAAGATAAAAAGTTATACATAAAAGCCATACATTTCCCAAAAACATAAAACTGAAATATTCAGGATATAACTAGGTGAATGAGAAACTTTTGTCTTTTATTTTGTTAGAATGACTTGAAGTATGGCTTATAATGAATCAAAGTAATCACTTTATTTTTCCTCTTTATAATTTCTTCTCCCCTTTGTGATATATTGCAGAGACAGAATGGGTAGTTTTTCTTTATTTATTTATCTATTTACTTATTTATTTTTAATGAACTGACTGGTCTTACAGATAATTTCTTGGCAGGTATTTTTTTTCCTCTTTCTACTAACTGACTTAATTAAAATAAAAACTATAGTCAGTCCATGTTTCAAAAGATAAAACTTTTCCCTGGTGGGGTTGAGAGCAATTCCCAGCATCCTTCAACAGAACAGTTAATTTTCTATTGCTATAGTTTTGAAAAGCTTGCAGATCTGCAAATAAGAAAATGTAAACTGCATGTCAATATAGTGTTCTGTCCTGGTTTTTTATTCCTTGATTAGTTCCACTTTAGCCATAAAACAGGAAAGTAAACAAATGAAATCATGAATCCAAAGATAGTGTGTTATAAAGGAAACACAGTAATTCAATTCAGCAGACATTACCTGTTCAGCAAATGTTTCATGGATAAACTCATTACCAGAGCTGCTCAGGGACGTTTCCAATGAGCCATTTTCCATCAGAATATGCAGTACCTTCAAAACTCATAAAATCAGGTCAGTTTTCCCAAAATTTTATCTTGGAAATAAAAAAGGAAGGAAATTCTCCAGAGGGTTGAATTCCCTTTGACAGTGTATGCAGATCAAAGTATTTTATTAAAAAAAAAATCAGCGATAATTTGAATATTTTATTTGTGTATTACTATATTTTGTAGTGCAAAAATTGTCAACCTCAGAATTATATGCCTCAATAATCTTGAAACAAACTGTTTCTAGCCACCTAATAAAGCTTCAAAGGAAATTTCCTTCAGAGAATTTTAAAATACTTTGCTTCAATTCTCATGCTCAGAATGCAGCCCAACTGTAAAATTTCAGAATATAGCATGTAGTGGCACTTCCTTTCAAATTCTACTTGCAGTGCTCAGGAACATGGTTTAGTAGTGGACATGGCAGTGTTAGGTTAACAGTTGGATTCAATGGTCATAAGAGTCTTTTCCAGCCTAAAAGATTCTATTATTCTAACTCTTCTACTCACTATAGTATATAAATCAAAACCCTCCTTGCACCACTTAACATCTATTTTTGTTCAGGAGAACAGTTTCCTCTGGAGGACAGTGTGAGAGCTGTCACATCCACTTCAAGATCGTGCAGGTCCAGTGAGCAGTTTTAGGAACTGATTTTTGAGGCGCTAAAAAAGACCTGAAAGTCCCAGATTCTGCCAGTGTTCTACTATGGTTTCCTGTCTTGCTTTATGTAAAGTCAGGATAATCTTTCATAAAGAATGTAACCAGGCTAAAAGGAAAAAAAAATTAAAAATAAAACAACCCAGCATTTCTTTAAATGGTGTGTTACACAGTTTATCTTCCTCCCATCGGTGTCAATTTTCTGGGAGCCAACACTGCAAATCAAGCTTAGAAATATGATTCTCATTTGAGATTGGAGATGATCCAGTAGCCAGAATCAGACCACACCAACCTTCTTATTTAATCTGTGTTACTTGTGCCCTAATAACATTTGCCATAAGGATGCATTAAAGAAGGACACATGGCATTTCTTTGTCCTGGCTTTGCCACTGTCACTCCATTTTGAGGATAAAGTAGTCTTTCTTAGGTTTGCTCAAGAGACTCCAAGTTTCTTTAAGCCTCAGTCTTCATTACTTCTGCCTTCCCTGAGGATTTTTCAAAATCAGGTTCCCACATTTCCCATCTGTCGCTTTGGGGAAAATCCACATTGAAAACTTTAAATAAAGTTCGGTTCTTTTTAAAGAGAGCCATGGTGCACCAAGCAAGTATTATTTGCCTTCACACAGAGAAGAGGGTAGGGAAATAAACATAAAGATTCTGGTTTCTGGAAAGGCCTGCCAGTAACCCCTGTAGACGGAGTGTAGCAAAGGAGTTAAACGTTGACATAGGAAAATATAAAATATTTCAAGAAAAGAGAGAATATACTTGAGATTACTTTATAGACTACACAGTCAGATGAAGCAATCTAAGTCCTGGATTGAGGAAACATTTTGCTAATGCAAATGAAAGAAAAAGGCATGACCAGGAAAAGATTATTCTTGTAACAAAATAATGCAGGAACTTCTTTTTTTGTTACTTTAAAAACATACAAAATGCCTCTACAGTGAGTTTTTTATAAAACTGATCAGAATTCACAATCTGTACACAGCAGATTCCCCAAGTCACATTTCATATGCTTGAAACACTAATTAAAATCTGCCATTTAAAACTGAGAAGCAAAGGAACTATATATTGCAACATTTATTCTATTTTAAGAGAATGTTTGGGGTTCCTCACCCACAAAAAAAAAAATCTGCTTTAAAAGTAAGTATTTATTATTCAGCTGTTCTTTTGTATTTTAAAACATGACAATGTAATTCTTCATCTATATTCATACTCAATAGGTGTGGATATGTTCTCTGTAGATGTATAGGGCTGATCTTATTCTCCAGCACACAAGGCAGTTGAACGCATACCACACAAACTTTGCCAAATTCTGTAAAACTGAACACTTCAAATTAGGACAGTTTAGGAAATACGTGTGTATGTTTGTACCTCCAGACACAGCAGTAACTATATTATTCCTCATTCCATATATCAGAATCCTGAAAAATCCTGAGTAAATTTCAGATTTACATAAATACGCTTTCAAGTTCAAAAGCGTAACTTCCTGAATCTTTCACCTTATAACTTCTCTGGAGGCCTGATTCATTTACACACATTCTCCAGCCTAGTCAGCTTCCCATTTTATTGAATCCAGCCTTTTCTGTGTGTGATCAGATCTGTGTCCAAGTGTGAAGCACTGAAAAAAGATTTGGATGTAACTGCTGGGAAAAAAAAAAACAACAAGCCCAAATAGACAAAACAAAACACACCTCTCATATTTTATTTTAGTGCAAATCATTGATACCATTCAGGTGGGTTTTTTCTCTTGAATAAATCATAGAGTGATGAGCTGCATCATATGTGTTGTAGGACATCCTTTTCAAGGTAGCTGGAAGTCTCTGTGCATTGAGTCTGAAGTTAGTAAAAATTCTGCGATTTTTTTTTTCCCGTGTCCTTTGAAACCTGCATTTACTCCTTTGGTCCTTGTTCTTGTGTAGAGTTTCAAAGTATACTTCCATTCACATTCCCTCCAACAGCATTGTTGAATCAGACTTTTAAAAATCTTTTCCGTAGCATGAGCATTGTTTTACCACTTCTCATTCCCTAATGCTAGCAACCTTGCTGTGGAAGATTTCTGATATTTTTCAGACAGGACAGGCAATATGTGTCAGGAATCTCGCCAGCTCTAGGTGGCTCATCACATATGGCGGCTCCAAATGAAACAGTTTTTTATAAAATTAATCAGAATTTGTAATCCAAACACAGCAGATTCCCCAAGTCACATTTCACATGCTCTAAACACTAATTACAATCTGCCATTCAAAGCTGAGATGCAAAGAAACTCTATATTGCAACATTTTTTTTTTGAAGAAGAAGAGATTCTCAAAGGCAAAAGGGCTGTGATATGCTTGGCTCACTAGCATGCAGGAGGTACTAGGTGCTGCCTGGCTGAAAATTGCCTCTGAAAGTGAAGAGTTTTACTGTGTTTCATATTGCATCACAAATTTTTCATCGTGTCATTGCGAAGTCATAACTCTGTTCAAGTTCATTCAAAAAGCCCATGAACTCTGGCAAACCTTTTGATAAATATCTGAGTTTTAGGGCAAATTTTATGTTACACCATCAAGATTACCAGCAGTTTTAATACACCTCAGTATGTTCAGTCTGTATGTGGCAGCATATGCAATCCAGGCAACCAAGAAAATCACTGCAGCCATTGATTCAGGTCTGTGAGCCATTGCTATTAGTGCAATAATTTTGTATTCATTTTTGGAATAATTTGGTAGTATTATCACCAAAATGTAAGTTTCTTCTGTTTTTCACTTTCATGCATTCATCAGTTGTAGTCACACAAAGATTATATTTTTTCTTTCCATTCCTCTTCTTCTTAGCCTTTCTCTCCCTTAAAAAAGTTGGAGATCTTCTTTCAGAAAAAAAGTGACATAGACTGGCTCACCTCCATCTCTGGTCCTGACACATATATTAAAAACTCCAATCAATTATTGGTTTTGCATCTAGT
>WEZZ01024326.1:7751-28079 GCA_013400585.1 Chloropsis cyanopogon | reverse complement strand
AGTTTACCCTCAAAGTAGAGTTCACAGACACCTCTGTTGTCAAAAAAAGTGCTGAAATTCAGTAAAAATCAACACCTGTGATTGAGAAGTTCATATGTTTTTTAAGGAATATTGTCAATCTCACTACAACATCCATAAAATTCCTTGGACTGATCTTTTACCAGCAGAGTTGGTAGTGATTAAACAGGGACAATAACATTAAGTCTAAGAAGATTAATTTTTCTACTAACAATATTTTAATTTTAGGAATACTTTCTGTACAGCTTAGAATTACCATGCTTACCAGGTTACCTGTATCTTTTAAACTTTGTTCTGTTCTCATTCTCTCTGTTCATGAGAACTCTGTTCTCATTCCTCTATTGAGGACATAGCATCTCACCCAGGAGATGACACTAGCACTGTATGCCGAACAGAAGACACCTGGGGAACACAATCAAGCTCTGCACCCAAAATCACTGACAGTGCTTGTTTGATAGCCTTCTCATCTGCTCAACTCTTCAAAGCTTCTTCCCAAGACAAGGGAAGACCTGGGAAAGCTGTCACACCAGGGTCAGATCCTGGGAGACAGCATGGAAGATGTTGTACCACACTTGGTTTCCTCCGCCTCTGTTCCCCTGGAAGTGATGCAGTCCCCACAGAATATGAGGTCCTTTATGGACAGTCATCAACAAAAATGTGGAGGTTCCCAGTTTTCTCTCATGGATCTGTTGGCCACTGAGGTACTGAGCTTCGAAATGTGGTCTGTGAATTAAGTGTAACTAAACAAAAAGCAACTCTAACTAAAATAGCTCAGCAGGCTTTGCATTCTCAGGTACAATGTGCAGTACAGTGAAACCCTAGGTATGCAGAAAGTACCTATTTCATGCTATTATAAAACAGCACTCTGCTGGCTGACAACACAGTTTTCACATCATTTGAGTGCCTTTGAACTGAAAAAAACCCAAACAAATTCACACAACATTGCTACTTTTTCCTAAGGACATCACATGGGTTACAGATGAGGCCAAAACTGAGTGCCACGCCACGTAGAGAGTCTACTTGGAAGAGATTGAACTTCATCAGTGAGGGGATGAGCCAGGACATGCTGACCCTCTTTCACTTAGCAGCAAGAAGGCAACTGGGGAATTTCACTGCCTGCTACCACAGCTGATCACAGCAGATGATCTGATTCATAAATTCATCATCTTCTTTTTAAACCTCTGCACAAGGACAGAAGGGAGTTTTGATGTCACTAGTCCACTTGGCAACCACTTGGAAGGATGTTCTGAAAAATCATTACTCTGATCAAAAAACACTCATCTAGCTTAGAGCTCAGTTATTCCCAGCCAATTTACATACACTTGTACTTAGGCCAAAATTATTCCTTAGGTTAAGTAGCTCTTCTTTTTTTTTCCCTGCTGCTTACTCCTGTTTGATGCATTTTTCTGAGCTGAAGAAGTTTTAAACTTTCTCTTACAGGTCATAAGTGATTTGTCTCTTTGGTCATCTTAACAGCTCTTCTCTAAACCCATTCTAATTTATATTTATCACCACTTTAAAAAATGGTTATTTAATGCAAAACATGTTCTAAAGTCTTCCATCTGCTGCAATTATATTAATGGCACAGCAGAAGCTTGATTTCCAGCTCTTACAGTGAGCATCCTTTCTTTATTGGTCTGTACAGTAAGAAGTCAGACATGACAGATGCCTCTAAAATCTGGATTTCTGGGCTTGCAGTTTTGTATCTTAAAAATATTGTTTATTTTTAGACATGGGAAGCTGTATTGGGCACCATTCCTTCCATTTTTCTTTCGGGGTTCAGTTTAGCAGTCTCCATTGAAGTACAATGTCTGAACACCTGCAGAGAAAGATCCCTTAATTACTGCAGGTTTTTCTTCCTACAAATTTTCGGCACTTCATGAAAGTTGCCTTTATGTTTACTCTGAATATAAGGAACCCATAGAACATAGTAACTAGTCCGATCTGCCTGTATCTCTTTATTTCACCTTAGTACATTAAGAGATCAGAGCAAGACTCCCTCCTTCCAGCTAACTTTCTCTGACTCTTGCTTTACTGGCAGCACAGGAACTCTGTTTCAAAGGCTACTTTCAGGGTGGTTGCACACCTTTCTGCAACAGGAATGATGGCTTATGGAGAGCCTGTTTTCCAAGTCTTACTTCCATGATGAATGGTCTAACTACTCAGCAGTCAGGCAAAAAATTGATGGTAAACTTATCTAACACTCCAGATTTCTCTAGCAAGTTACTTCTGTAATATGGGTAGCTTAGGTGTCTCAACAGGGCTTGAAGAAGAGCTTGAGTGGGAAATAAGTGCTCAACTCCCCAGTATGAACATGTATAGGTCCCTTGAGTTAGATGCCCAAGGTTCAAGCTAAGTACAGAGCTAACTAGTAAATTTAGATGGCATTAAGCTTAGGCAGTCCTGAAAATCTGGGCAGTTAAATTGATGCCTGGGACTTAAAAAAGTTTTGAGACTAGATTCCCAAATGCAGGGATTTCAACTGATGTTTCTTATTATTTTGTGCTATCTGAATGTCACTAGAAAAAGAGGTACCTTCAAAGGATTATTCAGCCAACTCTGTGAATTGTGAATTGTGACTGTGATTCTGGACATGCCCAACACCATTGATTACAGTCAACTGAGATTTTAAGATAATTATTAAGTTAAGCCTTAAGTTAGATGAGATGTACATAAACCTGATTACTTCCATTATTTTCACACTCCAGGTCTTGGAAGAGGATGCTCAAAATAAGAAATTATGCTTGATAGATATCATATAGATCAAGTACCACCAAATATATAAAGTAGTAACTACACCTTTATATTTATTTGGTCATTATATGATATAATGTCATAGCTGGACACCTAAGGGGCAATTTCTCTCACCTCACCTTGACACCTACAATAATTACAATATTTACATATTATCTAGATTCCCTTTAGAGTCAAAAGAGCGAGGTAGATATTTCATGATTCATCTGGCATACTGAAGTTGTCTAGCTTAAGTTGACAGGCGTCACACCTTAGGAATGCCTATCCCCTTTGCCAGTTTTAAAACAATTCTAAATGGCTAGCTCTGATTTGGATGACTGCAACTCAAATGTAGGAGAAATTAACCTCTCCCCAGTTCTACTTCATACAGTAGCATAACATGCAATTCTGGTTTTGTGTTATGAAATAATAAAAAGATACAAAAAGAAAAGTGTATTTCTGATGGCAATTTTAATTTCAAACTGAAATTTTGTAAAATATTATAATTTGCTTTACAATTGGCTTTGGGGGAAACTAACTTTTATAAAAACAGGCTGAGAGAAAAATTGAAAATCTGGACATTTTCTGTGAAGTAGAAACGCTCAGTTTGAACAACCCTTTTCACTTAACACACAAGTATTTGCATAGATTATACTACGGAGTGATAGAAATATTTGTTCCTTAAAATCAATCAGTTGATGATGTGTAGGTACAAAAAAGAGTCTTTTTGTGTGGTTTGGAATAAAAGAAACCATGTAATTTTGTATTTTACACTAAAAGACACTCAGCTGAGAATGCCATGCACACATTACCATCCATAATTTAATTTTGCATGTAATTTCATGCACACTGTGAATCCATCTCAAACCTACTGTGTCTACAGAAATCTCATATTTTGTAAGCAAATATCACTTAGGCTGCACACCTCAAGTAATTGTTACGAAAACCAATGAAAAGAATGCAGCCCAAAGACACATGTACTACTTTGATAAATTACTTCCACAGATGTATTTATCCCTTGACTAATGAAGACTTTAAACCCCTAAATAAGTGAACAAAGGAGTAATGTTCCCAGAAGCATTTGCCTAAAGTAATTTGAGGTTATTTAGCAACCAGCACAATGCACAAAGTCACTGTAAATTCAAGATTGCATGCTGCATTCTGTTCAGACTTTACAGACTGGCAGGGAAGTGAAAGAGCAGTTCATCCCCTGCTTCAGTGATTTCTTACGAGGTAGTTTGCCATAGAGCTTGCTGGATTTTTAAAAAAGGTTTTAAACCAGAAAAAAGTTAACCTAGCAGGTGACATGTATTGAGGAAAGTACTGAAAAACATTGTGCTGTTATCTTCTTTCCCTTCCATTTATTTCACTTACAACTCTAGCACAAGGCTCAGATTTTTAGTAGATTGGCTTTGTAATATATCACCTGCCTTGAGACTCCACTGCAAGGCTACTCTGCTTCCAGCTCCCACTGCCTGCTCAGATGGAGTTTAGAAGTATTTAGAAGAGAACTGCTGGTTACTCTGTGCAGACCTGTTAGAGCGGCCCAGCATGTCAGGACCAGATTCTACCACAGGCATCACACCTGCCCGTATGTCCAATACCATATGGAGCCTCAAACTCCACATGGAAA
Organism: Chloropsis cyanopogon; assembly: GCA_013400585.1. Taxonomy (NCBI): domain Eukaryota; kingdom Metazoa; phylum Chordata; class Aves; order Passeriformes; family Irenidae; genus Chloropsis; species Chloropsis cyanopogon. The sequence continues at coordinate 23,695 of WEZZ01024326.1, read as the reverse complement.
TCCACTGAGTTGCTAGATGAATGTTCGCTGCACCGTCCCAGCAAGCCTGATGAACCCAGCCTAAACTTATCCTACTGCACGTGCACGGCTGCCTTGCAGCCACCACGTTTGTCAAGGTGAGTGGAAATTCACAGAAGACAAAACAAGTCATCAGAAGTCCTTGATATAGGAGCAGGAGGCAGAAAAGACAGTTTGCGGTTTCTGGTAGTTGAGGTGAGGTGGCTCCACCTCAGAAATGGCCCCACTTCACTGATTAACAATCAGCTTCACTGCAGTTGGGAAAACATTTGAAATGTTCAGAGAACTGGAACAAAATAAAAATTTTGGGTTTTTTTCATTTCTTAATTTGACATGTTTAGGGAAACTATTCAGATGGACTAATTATAAATTAAATACTGCTTCAGAAAGATGTTTTTGAAGTAAGGGAGGAAGTTGTGATGCAGTCTGAAGTTATTATCAAGCATAATTGCAAAATTAAGAAGACTACAGAGAATCTATAGGTTGTGAAGGTTGGAAGCTACAGTGTTGAGCAAAATAGCCTCTTCTAACATCTTCACATAGAGAACTATTAAAAAGACTGACCTATAGCTGAGAGAAAACAAAAAATACCTGTAAGACTTGAAAGCATGCATGAAAATAGCTGTTAAAACAAAATAGTAAAAAAAGAATATTCTTGGAAACCTATTCAGTGAACAGCCACTAAACAATAGAATTTATTTAAACAAAAAATAGAACAAATATTTTATTTTTAAATAAAAGTAGGCTTGTGACATGATAATTTGAAAACTTCAGTGTGTGACTTTCCTGTGAAGCCAATTTAAACTCTCCTCACAGGTATAAAAAGATTATGTGCTCAAAGGAGGAAAATACACATTTTCTTCCGCAATCAAAAACCATTTCCAGGTTCACAGGTTTACAGACCTATTTTAAAAGGCTCACAGTCTAGTGTAAAAACGTGTGAAAATAGGTAATTGTCTTTTTTCCCTTGCTCATATATATACAAAATCTATCCTGTGAGGTGCAAAATTCAACTAAAAATTAGCTAAATATAACTGTAAATAAAATTAAAGCTACAAGAACATTAATAACACATTTTAAATACACAAAATACTTAACAACATGGGAAGTATGTTTCACTCGGCAGATGCTGCCAGTTCATATGCAGTATTATTGCTTCCAGTGAAACAAATTTGCCAAGCAGACCTGATCTCTTGTTTAGATATCTATAGTATTTTCAGGAAAGAAAATATTTCTTCATATTTTGGTATGGAAGTATCACCCTTAACTTTAGTAAACCAGGATGTACAAGTTTGTGGATTGCACCTCAGGCTTTGACTGGCATTGCAGCTCAAAGTCTGGTGCTCTGAACCCTACAGTAGGCAAATTAACTGTACATTTAATATGCATCATTTTAATAAACAAGGAAACAAAGAAAAAGAAAGTGCTACTTTGGTAAAAATAGGAATCCATGGTTGGAAGATGGCTCCCCAGAGAAACTATGGATGTTCCCATCCCTGGACGTGTCCCAGGTGAGGTAAGACGGAGCCCCAAGCAACCTGATCTAGTGGGTGGTATCTCCTGGGGCAGGGGAATTGAAACTAGATGGTCTTAAAGGTCCTTTCCAACACAAGCCTTTGTATGGTTCTCTGATTCAATGAAGGAACAAATCAACATAATTAAAAATTCTGTCCATGGGCTAAGCCTTCTTCAGCACCTTGTTCTGGTGGGAGGGTGGTGTCAGTCCTTCTTGACCCTGCTGTCTATGAAATACTTTCCCTATGAAGAAAATGTTGTGGCAGAGGTACCTGGCATAGAGCTAATGAAGAAGGCCATGTGTGGCCATAGCTAGCTTCAGTTTTCCTGGCTAGCTCCCTGCTCTTTGGGTGCCTTGAGAGCCAGGACCCCTGAAGCGCCCCATTCCTTCATCAGCCCTGGACAGAGCCAGGAAGTTTTGAAGGCACAGTAAGTAGACACCCAGCTTGGAGTCTTCCTCTAGAGGTTTTTAAAGGCCCTTTCTCCATCAGAAGTACTTCTCTAGATGTCTAAAAATTTTTACAGAAGCTCAAAGTCAATGTTAAATGAGCTGGTTTTCCCTCTGGCCTCCTCCCAACACCCCTCATTAGCAACAGACAAAAAAGTAGGGATAATATCTACTGTATTTATGTGTTGGAGACACTGTCTGCTGAAATCAAGAGAAGACCTTGAGAGCTGAAGGAAAGCTATAGAAAAAATATACATAAATAATGTATCAGAGAAAGTGGGGACTTAATAAGTAAAAAAAGTCATAGATAATAAATTTGACTTTTAAACAGGAACAAAAAATGTCACTCTCACTTGAGTTGGATTTTAATGCAATCTTCAAGGTGTAAGAAGTGTGGAAAATCAATAGCAAATCCCAGTGTCCTTATGCTGAGATATTCAAAATGTTAGCTCTAATGGGAGTCATATAAAAGCAGCCATAAAGCAGTGCTGATCAGTTCACACATGTGCTGTAAAGAGATACAGTTCAGAATTTAAATACCTCATATATCTTTTGTAAAAACCTTCCCCCCCACTACAATAATAAGTTTAAAAAACATTGCAGTCTTTCTCAAAACTGAGGCCACAGATGTGAAGATATATAATTTTTGAGAAATTATTTTCTCTTCTTGGGTAATTATCATTAATGAAAGAAAAAAAAAATCTTAAATCCTAATAAATCAGAGACAGAATTGACTGACCATGCATCCAAATTGCTGCATTATTCACACTGGAATTACTCCAAAGATTAGCTACAAATTGAATTTATGGTTTCATTTTTCATAACTACTGTGTTGTGACAGATGAGAGGAATCTCTGAGAAAAATGACAGTGATGGACCCAATTTCTTAGTGCTCTATCTCCAAGATGGAACTAAACTATCTCTATTTACTGTTAGGTTTTGTACAATCTATTTTGGCAAGCATAAAAAGCTTTTATGAAATACGATATATTCTATTTTATACACCAGTCGGTGAGAAAAAAAAATCAGAGAAAACCTCAACATTTCATTTTAAAAAGAAGGCAAATCAAATTAAAGTGAAGTTTCACAGACACTGTACAGACAAAAATATTACTTCATACCTATTTAAAAGCTTATACTCTATCATCACTATGCATTTTACTCTCTTCCAAGGCATCCTCAATGTCTATGTAATACTTAGAATATGGAAGAAAATTAACATACCAGTGTATCATGAAGTGGCCACATCACACCAGGGGTTGGGATCTTTCTGAGGGGATTGTTTTGTGGTTTTCTTGTCCTGTACCTAACAGAAATGGAGCTGGACTGGCCACGGTATTGTGGCAAAACAAGCTATAAATAATAATTACAACAACAATCTCCAAGTTCAACAAAGCTTCTGGGCTAGTACATAAAAACTGAAATACTAGACTACCAGATACTAGAGACAAATGTTTTGCTCTGAAATGGCTCTTATGTATAACTTGTATCAAACAGGAGAAATAAAAACATGGGTGTTTTTTCAGGTTTTCAAACTGGGTTTGTATAGTCCAGGCCTCTTGGGCTAGAAATAATTGAAAGCAAGTTTGAGATTACGCTTAGGTCACAAACACAGTTGATGCCTGAAGCTTTTCAGGGACAAAAAATATGGGAACATTTATAATGTAAGTTAGATAAAGTCAACACAAGTGCCACAGAAAACTGCAGTTTAGGTATTTCTAGCACACTAACTGAGAACCTGAATTTTTCTTTCATATTAGAAAAATATGGTTTAATAACAGCACTAACAATGAAAGGCCAGAGTCTTTCACACTTATTCATATTAACACTCAACATCCTTTCCAAGCAATATCACTGTCTCTGGTACAATCTCCTAAGTTTGAGAAACAGGAGAATCTATCCCACAGCACCCACTGTTTATGGTTCAGGGTATGTTTTTGGTGTGTTTTTCTTTTCTTTTGCAGTACAGAAGCTCATCTAATGACTCCATGATAAGTACAGGAATTCCAGCAGATCCACCAGCTCTCAGAATTTCTAGCTCTTCTCCCATAATTCAACTAATAACATCACCAATAACAGTGACATTAATGATAATTTGATAGAGGTTTTCATTATTCAGTTCTCCAATTGCATTGGTATTTATTCATTTTAAAAATACCAAAAGCCAGGGATAGAAAATATATTGCTCAGAGTAATTCTGCCAAACAGAACCACATCTCCAAAGTGTCAGTCCACCACTATTCACCAGGGTCCTCTAAAAGTAGATATGAGTATTTTATCCAGAAATTCATCCTAAACCATGGGGGTGATGAACCCCATCATACGTTTCAAAATGTTGGTTTACTGACTGTTGAAATAAATGCATGTGTTGAATGTACTTTGTACCATGCAGTCATATTTATTCATAAGATAGGACATAAATGTGGCAGGGGAAGACAGAAGTCAGTGCCTGCTCAGGCACTGCTCAAATGTGTAACCAGTCCATGGTGTGCACCTTAGTCCAGGAGTAGGGTAATTCTCCCTCCCCCCAAGTTCCAAAGTTCCCCCAAAAGTTCCTTATCAACTCCAGATACATAAAAAAAAATCCATTTGCTATCCTGATATCATGATAAAAACAATGACATAAATATGCAGCAGGATAGATCAAGGAAGAAAAATTACCTGCCTTTGATGATAAGTATATATAACTGTCAAAAAACTGTGCAGTTTTCAAAGCACTGCACAAAAAAGTTAAACTAATGAATCAACATGCCATCCTAGTTATTACAAAGCAAATTAGGTGATGTTAACCTTGTTTTACATAAGAAAAATAGGAAAGGAAGGACCTTACGTTTTAAACTTGGCATAATTAGAGCAGCAACACATTTATGATTGCACACACATACTTTCTCTATGGAAAAAGAGTCCTAAATTGTTTATGCAAGGTCACCAAGAAAGTTTAAGGCAAAACAAAGAATAGACCAATGCTCCACTTAATTTTTAGGCCTGTATTTTAAATGAAAGGCTCTCCCTCAATATGCACACAAGAAATTGCTAGTCTTATTCTTTTAAGTTTTTCACTTTGGCAGATACACAATCTATATGCAAATAGTTATGCACTTATTTTTCTGTAACCGCATAAGCAATGATTTGAACTGGCTGCATTAGGGAGCAGAATGAATTTGGCAATGGAAATTATAGATGGGAACATTTTCATGTCCACTCTGTCACAGCCTTAAGGCCCTGGTTTGGCACAATGAAACCAATGGGTGCTGAATCCCAGTCAAACAGAGTATGAGATGGACTGTCTCCTAGTTTTCAATTTGCTTTTGTAATAAAGCATTTTTCATGGAAGAAACATGATCAATTTGAAGCAGGGATAACATTAGGTACTTCTAATAAGTATCTTATATGACCTGACTGCTCTTTGGTTTGAACTTTGAAAATGTGGTTGTGTTTAAACTGAACTCTTTTACGGGAGCACAGTTTGCAAAGAAACACATAGGAAAACTTACAGCATTTTCTATCTTTCTCAGTTAATTTCCACTGTATCTAAAAAATTGGCAACTTCATTAACTATTTTATTCAGACTTTTACTTTGCATTCATTTAATTTTCTATAATATTTTTTGAAATATTGAATATTAAACTTATTAAAGCAAGTCAAAATTGCATCATTATATGATTGTACACAGTATATTGTCTGCTGTGATGCTTCTCTGTGCTTACTAACTGTATTATTTTCCAATATTATTTGAAGCTACATATCTTCATATCCAACAAAAAATTACATAGTGCTCAACGGTTTAGAAGAATACCTGCTTTTGTCATAGTTTTATGAGAAATGTACAAATTTAAGCCTTTTTATTTCGTTTAGAGGTGAAAACTATATGAAAGATCAATAAGACTAGAAGAATGGAATATCTTTCTCCTGTTCTCTAGCCAGCTCCCTTTCAAAGTGCCCCTAAGAGTGCTTTTGCTCACTTTACAAGTTCTTACAATGAGTAAGAGCACCAGTGGTACATGATGCTGAGGATGATCCGCATTTGCAGATCTGCATCACCCCATCCTGAACATTGTGCTAGAACATAATATCCTTCATTAGGAGAGAAAGAGAAACAGATAAAAATAGAATTATCTAAGTGGAAAAGCAAGCATTGAATGGTAGTCCCATTACAAGTAGGAGAGGGAAAATAAGCAGAAGTAACTTAACCACTGCATTTACAGTGTCTAGACACTGCAGCATTTCAAATGCCTAATTTAGAATTATGTTCAGTTAGAGGCAGACTGCTCTCATGGCTCTCCATTTCTTGAGCTGTGTTCCTAATGGTTTTTGCAGTTTGTATCATTAGACTTTTCTGTTTTATTCTGTTTGCAAGTTAGCATGTTTTTGCTGTATTTTTCACAACAATAAACACCAAAATATCATGACAGAGGCTCCCAATGTGACAACACTTGGCCCTATCAGCTAAAAATGTAACAAAATCTTATATTAAAGCCTTTGCCATCCGATTTTTGAAACTCAGAGGATCTGCACTAAATCACACAGACATCTCAAGTCTCTGTCTGTGTGTGTCAAAAATGAATGTGAATTGCAAAGCTTTTTCAAAAAATTACTCAACCAAGAAGTTCAAATGGTTTTGGAAACTAGCAGATTTTGCCCTGCAAAAATATGGGCACTGAAACTGACGTAATTCTGAAAGTCTCATGCCCTCCTTAGAGCAGAGTAGTTTGCTGTAAACACCAATACTGACTCTGGATCATGTAGATAATCACTGTAGTTCTGGAGTTCCCCCAGTTAAACCTCCATTATCAGTAAAAGCAGCAGTTGCCACAATAACAGGATTATTTCCATTGGCTTCAATCTCTAATTTTGAGGTCATTTGTTCTTTCAGACTGTTCTACATTTCCTCTTCCTTTAGCTTCAGAGTTATACATGACAAAAAATAATACATCTCCACTCAGAAAGTTCTCAAAATTGTTTACTAAATCTCTGGATAAGTCCCTGTGTGGAACATAAACAACATATGAAGCCTTGAGTGAGCCATCTTTTTTGGAGGAAATTTGCAGTAAGAACAATGTTCTGGGACAATTCTCGCAAGAATAAAAGTAACTGACTTTTTATGTGGTTCTCATTTTCACATATCCTGTCTTGCTTCAATATATCACAGCATGGAACTCCACTGTGTAAAATACTTTTCTAGTCAGTGTACACAGTCGTTCATTAATTAGGAGCTCAGGATCTTCTTTGCCCCAACAGAATAAAATTTAAGAATTTTGTACTATGGAAATGTGCTAATGAGAACTATAAAACAGCAAATACTGTGATACTCACTGTGCTTTCAATTTTCTTGCATTTATTGTGAACTAAAAAGATATTTTAGTCCATAAGAGCCTGGTTTTACTTTTATTGGGCAAAAGAGAGATTGGAGATTGACTTCAGTGACATCAGACATATTGTCAAATATGAAAAAAGCAAAGATGAACAAACTGAACTTTATTGATGGGAATTCACCACTAGAGAATTAAATGTAGTGCATTTTATGCATAAATATGTCTTTTAAATGCATTATAGCATGTAATTAATAGACTACTGACATATGGACCAATTTTTCATTTTGCAAGTATAGTCATCCTCTTAATCTCACCATTTCAAGTAGTTTTGGTTTTTCCATCTAAAAGGAACTGGAAAAAATGAAGTCCTTTTCTATTAGGATCCAACATGCTCTGTTATAGTTGTCCTATAATTGAAACTAATGCTGAATGAGGGCAGCACTCCTAGGTTTTGCTGCACAGTGTTATTCATGGATCAATTAAAGCTAGCAGCAGAATATTTGTCAAAAATGTATCCAGACCAGTAGAGATTATGTGTGGGGCAGAGGGGAAAAAAAAAAAGCAATTCTCCATTTTTTAGGGAATTAATAATCAATTTTTTCTATCTTCAGTTAAATTAGGAAACTGATTTTTTCCAATATGTATAGAAGTCATTTTGACATATAGAAGCATGGCAAAGTAAGACATATTGTAATAATTAGCTGAATTATTCCTGGCATGCCATGAACAATTACAGGATTAATAACTACCCAACCAAATAGTGTTATGTTGGAATAAATTGACCGACAAGGGTTTTCAGTTAGGAAATGAAGCTCAGATGGATCATCAATAAAAACTACTGCAGAGAACAGACTTTTGAGAACTTCAGTGTTTTACATTTACAAAATATGGATGTGATAACTGTGCTTAATGACTGGAAGAAGCAATTTAAAAATTCATTTAGATTATTTTGCTCCTCTTAATTGCCTGGTCAAAGCTACCGTCTTTGACAGACACACTAATGTGCCATGCAACCTATATTTAATTTTGTGTCCTGATCAAAATAAAAAACTTGATTCAACCCTTAATTAACTCCCTGCCTTCTGTACAGTTTTTATATTTGCAATTCTGCTCAGTTTACTGCATGTGACAATGGGTTACTTACAGCATGCAACACCCTGACATAGAATACAACACTGCTTATTAGGAAGACTGCAATATGCAAACTCAGACTGAAATTCAGCAAGGTATTTAAGTACATTTCTAATTTAGTGCTTGCAAGAAATCCCATTTGCTACAACATAACTACTACTACTTCCAATGAAGCCCACAGTTTACTACATACTGAATCAGGATGTTAATTCACAACATTGGAGCTTTTCCACCCTTTTTGTAAGAGTGAAGATTTATATCAGCAGCACAGGAGGTTAAAACACATATTAAAGCATGGATATTGGCACAGCATAAAAACTAGAGCAATACAGCTATACTGGAATGCTTGTATGGACTTAGAGCTGTGTTTTAATTGTTTCACTGAAGCTAGCTACAGGAGTCTTATGCCAGGTGAGCATTGGTCCAACCCTATAATTTTATAGGCACTCCCAAAAGAGGACCACAATTAATTTTTCTGACCATGGCTTTTTCATTTTTTAGCCTATGAAAGAACACTCTCCAGTTTTTATGCTATTTTCAAAGTGCACTCTTTCTGAAAAAGTAACAAAAGAAAACTTCCATTAACTCTCAATAGCAGGTAATATTGACCCATTATGTCAATGAGGAGTCTGGAAATGCTGCATTTTTTAGGGCTCAGAAAGCTGACACACAGCAGGCTCCTGCAATCCTTAAAGCTGGTTACTACACATCCTGTTAAACACAAAACACTTGGTGAGGAGAATGAAGCAGGGTCACAAGCCATGACATTAGGGAGCTGGGCAGAGCCTAAGGACTTGCTGGTCCAGACTTTTGTGGAGGTGGTACCAGCTGGATAGCAGCGTGGACCGTGGAGAAAGGAGGCAGTTGGACTGTGAGGCTGACTTGGGAAGTTTCCCTGATGTCTGATCCGTTAGGGATGATAAAAGGCCTATAGAAGGTGGTAGTGGAGCTTCACTTCATGGCAGGAGTTCCCCAGTGAACAGGGTGACAAAGTCAATCCTCAGGCAAAAGCAGTAGTGTCAATAACTACATGCAAGGACAGCTACTTACATCTTTACTCTTTTTCCTGTATTTTAGGTCTTTTGGAAAGGAAAGATGTGCAGTCATGTATTCATTTTTCCTTGAATGCGTCCTTTTCCCCTCTTCTTAGGGTTCTGCCCCAAATCCCTACCTAAGATTCAGGCAAAAGTTAACCATCTTCATTAGTAAGATCAGGCTGAACATTAAGTGCTTAATCATGTATTTTCTTATGCCTGTAAGAGCAAACTGTCAGGCTATGCCATACAAATTAATTTGGATACTTTTCAACTTATTCAAACAAGACTTCCATAGGCAGCTGCATTGCTCCTTTTTTCTAAGCCCACCTGCTATCCCAGCACTATGTAAATTTGAAGTCTTTATGAGTTTGATTCTTCATGTTTTCTATGTTCTTTGGAACCTTGTGTTGCCAAGATCACTACACCTTCTAATCTACAATGTGACTTCCCTGCAGTTTAAGGNCATGTCACACCCATCCCTCACCCCCCCACCCCCACCCATATTGCACCTGCATGCTGCCATCATACAAATAGTAATGAAATACTACACCATTCAGCTAGGAATCTGTTTACTCCAACAAAGGTCAAGTTCACAATACCCTGCAGACCAGATATATATAAAACTGCTATCAGATTTATTTCCCTTCTAGATCAGTCCATTGAATTTACATAATTAAACAAACTAGCAACTAAAATTTGTCTCCTCGTCATTGCTTCTTTTATAGTCCTCAAAGGAAATTATTTTAGTTTCACATTTTATCCTGCATATCCAAGCATATCCTCACCTTGTTGCTGTAGATTTAGAGACCATTATCATGCATGGTTATATACCTGCTAAATTGACTTTAGTCTTTCAATGTGATCTAAATTGTGTTTAATCTGCTCCCTTAATACTAATGGTGCTCTGAGAGGTGAGCACTTCACAAGCTGAGGAACTTTAATTTGATGCCTTTTGTAGAGCCCAAATCTTCAAACACTTTATATGGATAAAGGCTCTGTATTTTCTGCATCAATGTTGTCTATGTATGTGTAACCTTTAAAGCAATCTCCCTGCAAAATTATTATTTTCCCCACAGGAAAGACAAATCACTCATTTAATTATGCATTTGCTCAGATTTATGCAATATGCTCAGAATTGTCTTAAGCTGTGGCTATATGACACAGCAGTTTTGCCACATCTAGCATAATCACTGGTGGGGTTTTCTGGGGAGGAAGTTTTTCCACACCTTTTTTTCCTTTGGGGTATTCCTACTCTGACAGATTTGAGAATAGTGTTCCCAGGTTTTCTAGTTGTGATCTATTTTCCTGTTAACATAAAAGGGGTCATATTTTTTCCTCACTATTATTTCTGCCCTCTTTTGTCATTTATAGCTTTTTATGAAACATCAAAATGTCCATTTGTAGCATCCGAAACCCACATACTTAACACAAACTACCCAGAGAAAACAAAAAACTGGAGAATACAGGGACAAAAGCTAACTTTGAATCAAGTTATCTTTTGCTCTGCAGCTCAACAAGACTGCACTAATTGTTTTCAATCCCCTGGTTTTGTGTATTTTATTGTTTGTACGACAGCTGTACAAAGAGCTCTTAACCAACAAGAATCTACTGCATACATATGTACCAGGAGGGACTCTTTTGTTTGAGCAATTTCCAATAGAAAGGGAAAAGCAAGAAAAATTTAAAAACACTAGTGTGGAAAATTAANNNTGTAGGTGACTTTGGAGGTATTGGGAGGTTGCAACTGAAATATATATCACTGACACTGTGATATCCCAGGGAAGATGAGATCTAGATCCTAAAACTGGAACACCATTGCTTTAAGCCAGTAAGTCACAATGCTTGGGCCACCCTGAAATATGAAGGGAGAATATATCTGCTCCAGCCACAGAAAATCCCTGGAAGCAATTGATTCCTTGTACTCTTAGCATAGTTTTTGCCATAAAATAGCAACCCTTAAAGAGTTACTTAAAATTTTGAGAAGCTCACTGCCATTATCTTGTTCTGAAATATGCCTGATTTTGACTAAACAAAAGGAAGTTTCCATTGGCCTTTTTTCTTTTTTTTTTTTTTTTTTTTTCTTTTCTTTTCATTCTGAGCCTGGAAACTTAAATTTTCAATACTTTCTGCTGTTGCCATATCTGATGAATATCACCTGCCTTAGCATTCACCACACTGTCAGCAGTTGTTAACCCCCCTTGGCAGATTTTTGTTTGTTAACTTAGCTTGTCATTGCCAGCCTTGAGGTTATGCACACACAGATGGCTTATAGGCCTCAGTTTTCCTTTGTGTTTATTGTAATTGGAGCTAAAGAAGAAACTTGTAGCAAGCAATTTATTTTATAAATTTCATTTTTTCCCCATTCCTTCTCACTGTCTATCCACTGATCTTGAATCTAGCCATCATTTCAATTAAACTGAATAAATTCAGGAAAAAAATCGTCCAACAATTGGACTGTAAACAAGTCACTGGCACCCTTTGCTTTGCCAGATTCGAGTTGTTAGAAAAGCAGTCTGCTCAAATGTTCCATTGTTACTTGTTTCTTAGGTTAACTTTAGGACTGAGTGCCTGGAATTGTGTGTAAATGCTGGCATTAATATATGTGAAAATTTGCTTTTGTCATAATTTTTCTACATGTACTTAAGCTCTCTTAGCCTTTTATTCTTTCCCTACAAAAATTTTCCTATTTCCAAAGTTTTACTAATCAGTAGGATTATGCTAGGAGCTCTACACTGTACCTTGATGAGTACAAGAAGTAAGAAAAAGAAGAGCACATCATGCTTTATAAAAAAATGACTAATATGCACAGAATATATTCACTTAATTTACTATTCTGAATGGGCTCCATGACTTTGAAAAGAGCATGAAGCAAATGCAGTTTAGTTGTGAAACTGTCTCTTTTGCCTACATCTGCCTTGGTTTTGCAGCATAATTCCTTTTCTGATATCAAGAATATCTTAAACCTGACCTGAGTTTTAGGGTACGTATGACCAGCAGCAGTTCACACACAAAAAGTCACTTGCACTTTTGGCTGAGTCTACTTTTCCTTTTTTTATTATTTGCAAATTAATTTAGAATACTAATCCCTTCTGCACAAAGAAATGAAAGATTCTCATAAGCCAGTGAGTAAAAAAAACTTTGTGCAAATGTACAAAGTTAATGCAAAATTATGCAAAAAATGCATTAAAAAACACCAAAACCAACAAAGACACAAACACACCCCACCACAGAAAACCCACACACAGCTTTATTTACTCCATCAATACCAAAATGGTTGTCAGAGGACTTCCAGAGTGGAAGAAACATAACTTTATTGAGTAGGAATCCATTTCAGAAAAAAGAAAAAGTAACCGCCTTCTTTGGCCTTGAAGATCCCAGCAGAGTGCCCTGTGGGAGGGGAGGGAATCACTGCAAGTAGCTCTTCACAGAAGGCTTACTTTCAGTGGTAAAAAACTGTCTCTTATCCCTGTGCAGCTGCCAATAATGGCTCTTGTAATGTGTTAGAACAGCAGCTCTCTCTCAGAGCTACAAAGTACTGTTAGTGTTTTCTTACCCCCTCCTAACATATCAATGCACATGTAGCATAATTAGTAGACTTGACCCAATAAAGCTCAGTAAACGTTTCGTGATTTGCCATATATCTATCTATATCTATATATATCTATATATATGTGTGTGTGTATATATATATGTATATGTTTGTGTGTGCAAGTATGCTGGGGCTTATTTTAAAAACGCTTTTCTCTTTTTTTCTCCACCTCTATTCAGAATGTATTCTGGACTCCCCACATAGGAGCACATGCCCCTCAGAGTACTACAGAAATATACAAAGAAATATACTGTTTTCCTCCTTTCTCCTGAAGCCACTGCCCCTAAAGTTTGGAAGCCTTTCCTTCCTAGAAGTCCCTGTTTCTTTCACTTTTCCATTGAAGCATTTCTTTCACTGAAGCGCTCTAGTTTTCTGTGTGTGCTCTCATGCTAGAGGCTGCTGATGGCAAGTAGCCAGGATCTCTAGGCTATCACAGGTCATCCTGGAATCAGTGGACATGCTAATGGCCCTTTGTTTAAGACAGATGTCAAAAGAAATTAAATTGTTTAGTGGCTTAAACAGTAGGAAATACCAGAAAATACAGTCAGACCTCTGGAACTACAGGGAAGGGAGCAAACAACAGGCTGAATGGATAGTTTACTCCTACAGTGTTCTACTTCAGTGCTCCAGTCCTTTCCATTTCATTAAATCACCTGCTAACTGACACCCACTCCCACAAAATTATGTAGGACTAATATGACATTTTGTGTCTCTTCTCAAAATGACAGGACAGAAAGAGGCATGTGCATTTCACCATGGGCAGAGGCCACAGGCTCTACCTTCTTTATAGTCTTGCTATGTATACCAGTGTCTGACCCCAATGTAGCAGAATCTGGCTCCAATTTTAACATAAACAGGATTTGCCACTGAAAACAGGATTGCCTTTTCCTCAAAGCTTAAGCCATTATTTTGTATACATCCCATAAGCCCAGAAACATATAGAACTGATTTTTATATCTGAACACAAATTCTAACTGTTTCTAGCTAGGTATTTTTCACAATACTCAGGAAAAAAAAAAAAAAAGAAAAAAGAAAAAGTTGTCTTAAACATTTTTAAGCAACAGAATATCAATGGATATTTAGAACCATATTTCTCACATGTGCAAGGAGGCATCTCTTCACTGTAGCCCTGCTTTGACAGCCAAAACTGGCCATTAGCTCTGCGTAAAGTAATTTGGGTTCTAAGCAATCATTATATTAATTATCTTATATTCACCCAGATGACATCAGCCTTCAAAACAAACTTCTGCTTACAGCTCCAACCAAAGTCTGAACATAGCAGCAGATGTCGATGCATATTAATATACGAACAGGTGATGCAGCCACTAATTCTGGAAGCCATTTCCAGACACATGAGGGACAAGGAGGTGCTCAGGAGCAGTCATCACGGATTCATGAACGTGTCCAACCTGATAGCCTTCTACAGTGGTGTTACTAGCTTGGCTGGTTAGAGAAAAGCAGTGGAAGTTATTTATCTTGACTTCAGTAAGGCTTTTGATGCAATCTCCTGTAACACACTCATAGAAAAGTGGATACAATACAGGTTACATAGGTAGACAGTGATGTAGATCAAAACTTGACTTAACAGCCAGGTTAAGCAGGTTGTGAACAGTACCATGAAGTCTGGTCAGGGGTTAGTCAATAATGGGTCAGCTGTGGGTCAAATAGTGCTTTAGTGCTTAACTTCTTCATTAATGACATCAATGATGGGATCAACCGTGCACTCAGCCAGTCTGCAGAAAACATGGTACTGGGAGGAGTGGATGATACACCAGACTTGGTCAGGCTGCCATTTGAAAAGACCTCCCTGGGCTGGAGAAACAGGAACCTCATCGAGTTCAACAGAGGAGAATGCCAAATCCTAGATGAATAAACCCAAGCACCAGTATATGATGGTGAACAACAGGCTGGAAAGCAGCTCTCCAGAAAAGGAACGGGCATTATATATATGTGTGTGTGTATGTGATCATTGATCAAGTTGAATGTGTCACTGCTTGCAGCAAAGGCAGGCAATAGCATACTGAGCTGCATGAGGAAGAGCACTGCCAACAGGTCAAGGAAGGTGATCCTTTCCCTCCATTCACCACTATAGAGCCCACACTTGAAATTCTGGATCTATGTCTGGGCTCCCCAGTATAAGGGAATCATGGACACACCCAAAGAGTCCAACAAAGCAACAGAAGGTAAGTAAGGGACTACACAGAGCAACTCTGATAAAAGGAGAGGCTGAGAGAACGGGGAGGACAAAGCCAGGCTCTTCTCAGTGGTGTCCAATTACAGGTCAAAAGACGACGGAAAAAAATAAAACACAGGGGGCTCCATCTGAACATCAGAAAGACCATTTCCGCTGTGAGCATGACCGAGCACTCTAACAGACTTCCCAGTGAGATTGTGGAGTCTCCATCTATGGAGACAGTCGAAACTTGACCCATCCTTGGCTATCTATTGTAGCTCACACCTCTCGAGCAGGAGGGCTGAACTTCGTGACCTCCAGAGGTACCTTTCAACCTCACTTGTGCGATTTTATGCTTCAGTAACGCTGGTTATCAAAGAAAAGAATTATTGCAGAAAAGTTGGAGCTCTTTGCGCACCTTTTCCTTATGTTCCACACAGCTTTCTGAAACATGTGAACTTTTGAGAACATGGTTTTGAGGCATTAATAAAAGAGTCCCCAGGACTACATTTTTACTTCAGATTCATTCTTGACCTGGTCAGTCCCTAAGCTGATGAGTGGTGCAAGGAATCCCTGTGAATGGCAGACAAGCCTTGCAGTGAAATTTCCCCTCCTTTCTGCCAGTCCCTGAATTCAGAAGCTGAAAACAATCATATCACCAAAAAAACCTCACTCTTTTCAGTTCTACCTTGGCTGCAGCAGAATCTCCATAATGAGTGCT
>WEZZ01024324.1:4682-25860 GCA_013400585.1 Chloropsis cyanopogon | reverse complement strand
CCTGCAAACACCAAAACACAGTGATCCAAACAGGCAGCAAACAGATTACTCATTTTTTGAAACACACTGTAGGGCACTGTTATTTTGCAAAACAAGTGTGTTGTACGTTACAAAAGTAAGGCTAAATTATTACCATTTTCATTTAAAAACAAACCAACAAACAAACAAGCACCCATCAAAACAAACAGAATAAATCAAAGAAGGGCAGCAGAAGACCAAGCTAGATGGGAAGCATGATGGTAGATAAAGTCAGGACACAGGGAAGCAATCCTCATCTCTTCAAGTACTATTTGTGTGACTGCTGCTGATCTCATTACTTTGGCAGCACTTTGCAGAAGACTGCAAGACATCTGCTTAGGCAACCACCAAATCACCAATCACATCTGACTGAGGTTGTAGAATTATAGGGGGTTTTGTGAAAATGTTAATTGATGTGCATGCAGCAGCTTTGCTGTTGCCTGATACGAATATTGACAAGTCACCTCTGTCCTATGGGTATCTCCTACTTCTGCTTTCTGTCCTGGCTATCACCAAAGAAAACTTCCTCACTTTCTACGTGAGAACTCTCCACAGAACACAGCAACATGTGCAAATGAGCACATCATGAGCCAAGCCCTACCATGACAACTTTGAATCCAGAATAAATCAGCAGCTGACAGAAAGCCAGAGATGCCATTTGGAAACCAATGATGTTTTGAGCTCAAAAAAATGGCCTTAATACTGGTAGCCTCAACCATGGTGGTTGGCATAGCTCTGACTTTAAAGCTTTAAAGGTAAATATTGTCATGGGTAAGGAAGCTGACAGTAGCATAGCAGCCCAGTCAAGGCAACTCTTAGATTCCAACCAGTTCCTGCAGATTCTCATAGCTCCATTCATGCCGTTTGAGTTTATCAATCTGCTCTACAGCAGTTTTTCTTTCCACTGCCCAGAAAGGGTTTCTTTCTTTGAAAGAACTGATTCAACCATCTGAACTACACTTCTAAACTTGAACCACAGCTGCTTGCACAACACAAGGTGCCTCCAGTCAAGGCTGCCAGTATTTCATCAGAGCTCTGTGAAGTAAACACACATGCACGGCTTTGATCCGAGGCACGTCCCAACACTTACAGACCTCCACTTCCAAACCAGTGCACTTCACCCTGATCAGCAGATTAACAATGATCACTCTACCAAAAAAGTTCTGGCCAGCACTCAAGCAGGGCTCACTATGTTATATGTGATGCAAGGAGAAGCTGAATAAACTGTCAAGACAAATGTGCAGCATGAGGATATGCACAACTGGAAAAACAACCAAGAAATAGAAAGAGTTTAAAAATAACAGAGCAGAGACTAGATTCATGTATCAGGACATAACTACTTAACAGAACTAATTAGGCACCAGCACTGCTTCAAAGAACTTCAGCCCAAACTCCTACTGCAGCTCCTGACACATCCTGTACTCAAGTAGAACAGAATAAATGCTGCCATTGACTATCTGTAATGCTTTCAACTCCTAAAAATTCAGTCATAATACAAAAAACAGAGATTATGGAAGTATGTTGGTGGACTTTTACAAACCACACTTTATCCAAGTTTAAATTGAAACCAGAAAGAGTAGAGAATATTCTAGAACACTGTTTTAATATAGATTAATACCGATAAAGTATACAGGACGTTCCTTTCAAATCACTGCAGTAAGTAGACTATGCAGACTTAGAAAGTACAAACATTAAATGCCTTGATTGTTAGGAAAATTTAGGTTTTAAAACATGCAAAATTATGACATTTAAGCAATTGAGGTTTTCAGAACAGCTTGTACTTAAAAATAAGGGGCTTATCTTCAGGAGCTTTTAGCATCTGAAATACAGCACATCATGACCCAGCAGGGTGAGAGTGGGCAGAAAAGAATACAGAGAGCAAGTACAATGGAGTGAAATCAAGACCCATGGTGCAAAGCAATAGAAAAGTTTACATTACCAAATCCACTGCACATTTGCCTAATGTTTTTAGCCCATGGAAATAAAGTAGGCCCAGCAGACAGCAGCAATAAATCCATAAAAGAAAAACACTTCTGCCAGGGAACATGAAAGACTCTTAGTAGGCATTAATAGATCCATGCTGCTTTTCTTTAACAATTCTGAATTGTGAACCGAGATTTTAGTATAACAAGTTGACACAGGCCACATACTAAATATTCTGCATTTTATCCATCTATGGTAATACCGTGCAGGGAGAAAACAAACCTGCCTTTAAGGTTTCCACATGAAAAGCCAAAATCAGAATGAAAAATTTATTGTATCTCTCCCCATCCAAAAGCTATACCAACACTTCCTACTGTTCTTCAGGGATACAGGACAGCTCAGAAAAGCTGGAGTTAAAACACCAGAAATACCTGATGGACACACATGAAAATCATTGTAAGTAAACTCCAGTTGATTTGCAATACAAATACATATTTCTGGTCGATACACACATGCTGACTTTTCATTACTGGGAACAATTCACAGCAGAGAAACTCTTGTGGACAGCATTTCTGGATCTGTGAAATCACCTCAAACCTCACCCTCTCCAACAGAAGAAAAAGGCTCAATCAAAAGACTCCACAACTATGGGTAATGCTCTAAGTTTTTCTTTTACTTCCCTTCAGGCAACCTTTTTTGTTTTTTAAGAACAATGGAAAAGACCAAATAGCTGTAGGAAAATGAAGGGAAACACTCTAGATTTTACCTGAAAGGGGACAGGAAGAGGGAAGGAAAAACAGTAAAAGCTAAAAGAAGCTGGGAAAGACCAGACAATTACATTTTTCAGAACAGTAATAAATGAATAACCGACAGTTATGAATTCTATAAACCAGGATATTATTTCAAATCCAGAAATCTTACCTTGTGAACAGCACACAAGCATAAAGCAAGTAATTTTTATTACATCCACTTCTGAATAGGCTTAAGCAGAGGGAGTAACCCGTAAAAAACCAGAGTGGGGACAGAGCTAATGACATGTCTTAAAGCAAGAAAGACAAGCTTGAACTTGATGCAGTTTAGCAGGAGAGCCAAGAAACGGATTTTTCAAATGGATGATGTAGTTAAAGCAGCAGGTAAAATGTGGATTATTTAGATGGGAATAGGGAAGAGGAGGGTAAGTGCTACAGAGCTCCAAGAATATTGCAGCAGCCCTGCAGAGAGACAGGGCCTCTAACAAAGCCAAAGGGAAAATGGCAGGTCTCTTTCCCTTTGGCTTCTACAAAGCCACAGGGAAAATGGGGAGATCTGCAACACTTTAGGGATAGGGGCAGCAAAGTGCAAGCAGAGTTGAAATTTGAAAAGTGAAAGAACAGAGCAGAGATGCTGTCCCACTGCAGGAGAAGGCAACAGCCACAGGGAACAGAAAACTAAACCAGCAATGCCTCAGCAAGCAAGAAGAACACCCAAGAGCTTCCAAGGAAAGAGCATACCATGCAACAATGTCTGAAAACGACACAGGTCTTCATTTCTGAGGAAGTGCTCTGTGGGATCAGATTTTTCACTCGGGGCAGGTCACAGCCCAGACAGACACACCAGCACCCTGGCACCCTCCCCACATGAGCTCATAATCTCAGCCATTACAAGTCCTCTCCACTGTAATTGTCTGTTTCAGCAGATGATTATTCCTCACCCAAAGCCATGAGTGAATGAAACCTCTTGCAGGAGCTGAAAACCTGAGGTAAATTTTGAAAAGGCGAGCACCATCAGCATTATCTGCATTGCAGTCATCTCAGCAGCACAGAGGCATTTCCACGTCAACAGGACCAACCGTCTGCTGAACTAAGAGTTTAATTTAAGATGGCTCTCCTCAGAATGTGAGAAAAAAGTAGTCTGGTTTTCTGCAAAAAGTCTAAAAATGGAATATATAAGCATCCATTTACTAAGTGCTCAAATTTATTCTCCTTTTCTGCAGGAAGATGTCCTTCAAATGAATTGCAGGACTCATGAAACTGGATTAGCAATGTCATAAATCACACACCTGCCAAAATAACAGCATAAAAAGTGAGACTAAATATAACCTACATCTGATTTGAATAGATACAATCTATATTTAACAATTTGTTATAACTCAAATATTGGAAGACACTTATTCAAATATCAACATAAATCACGGCATTAGTTTTAATTTTCCTATAGTTAATTGTTTTAAAAACAACTTTTAAGCTTTGGCAATGCCCTCATCTATGATTTAATAAGTTTTGAATTTGCATAAAGAAGAAACTTGCAAATTTATGCTTCACAAATTTTCTGCTAGTACTCCAATTTTTTTCCTCCAATCCAAATTGTAACAAATTCCTAGTTTACATTTCTCAAATTACCAACGAAATGCTTCACAAACCAGGACCACTTCCAGGACCACCATTTAAACTGCAGGATTTAATACAAGGCAAAATTTCCTTCACATATACTGGAAAGAATAGTATTTCTCTATAGGCTCAATTTCTAAGACTCAAACTTAGTTTCCATATTTAATTTCAAAACCATTGTATTAAGAGCATAAACTCAGTGTTACAGGGTGATTTTTTGACCTATGTTTTACTGCTTAACCTGGACTCTCTCAACACTCCAAGTAAATCTCAGAAAACCTCCAGATACACCACTGTAAGGATTTTTAAAAAGTAATCAAGAGGTATCCAGGCACCTTCAGCTCCAAGAGAATCAATCAGAGTGGAAATGTGGGGAAGCACACTTCTAAATCAAGATCCGTGATAATTCATTAACTTAATAATGCAAGTAGATTAGTCTTTTGAGGCAGAAATGGTAACAGAAAGAACCAAAGAGAATTCAGAACCATCATCATTCACAAAACCAAGTCACACACATTTATACCAACACAGACAAAATTTTGTTTCAGAACACACAGTCGAATTCCCTTAAAACAATAGAAATAATGCATAATGTTCCAAAAATAAAGGAACAAACCACCACTTCATGCTGAAGTCCTCAGAATAATGAAAGTACAAAACATTTTGCATCTGAATCGCTAGTTACACTAGACTTTTTCCTTTCTTCATAATGAATAATGTGTTAAAAAACAGCAGTTAAGAAAAAAGCCACATAGAACTTGCTGTAACTGGTTCTGCCACCCAAATATCAATGTCATTAGAACTGCAATTACATTTCTGTGAATAAGAGCCGGAAATACCTGAAAGCTCAAAGTAAACAAGAAGAAATATTCAAAGTTTCAGTCAGAATTAATTAGAAAAGCAAGCAGTCCACATCAGAGCTACTGCTTTGCACCATATGCAATTTATTCTTTTGCCTCCTCTTAAGGACACTTAATAGATAACATTATCATAATGCTCACATTTGTCCTCAGAGTTTCCTCTTTCCTGACAGAATGATTTATAATGAATTGTTGCAATCAGCCACCCGTTCATCTGATCACACCCTTCCCAACAAGTGCAACCCGAGCCACACTGGGAATGTGCACAGCGAGACCTGAGGAGCCCCAAGTGACACAGATGCCTAAAGGAGGCAATTCCCAATGGAGCTCAGAGGTGAAACAAGCACTGCACCACTGCCAAAAGTTTCACAAGAGCTCAGTTTAACCTGGGACAGCACCAGCACACACACCAGCTCCACAGCTTGTCCTGCAGGTCACCAGGGAGCCCCACCAGGGAGGGATTGTGTCCATCTCCTGGTCACTTGCACATGGTGGCTTTTCGTTTCCCATTAAGATGGGATAAAATAGGGGAGAGAAAAAAAAATACGGATAAAAGGAGACTAAACAGAGAGAGGAAAGAAGGGAGACTGGCAGGAAAGCAAGAGGTAAGAGATCAGGAAGAGCAAAGAGATTTGCCATATCAGAGGCACTTTGTATGAGATGCATTCCCACCAGCTCCACCTTTCCAAGGAAACAACTGAAGAAAGTCCTGCAACGCCACGAGGAACCACAACACCTGCCCACACCTTAACATCTCTCACCATTTCATGCTTCTGCCTTCTGGACAAAAGTTAGACATGATGACCTTGCAACCTGCCTCACCTTTAGCAGTTCTCCTACCATTTTGTCTTCTCAAAGAGCACCTTGTGCCCAAGATTCATTCCCTGCAAGCTGAACTCTGTTTTCAAGTCCAATCTTGCTTAACGAGTTACTTTTTATGATGGGAAGCTTTTTTATGCGTTGTTTGTTCTGTCAAGCCCAAATAATTGCTGACATTCTCATCATGAGGCCCCTTAGAAAAAAGTCTTTTGCTTAAAAGCAATCTTTTCATTTCCCTATAAAGCAATTATATATATATAATGTTTAAATCATTTTAATATAAAAATAGCCTGCCCACATTTTAAATATTGCAGAGGATAAAATACATTAAACTGTCCTCTTCAGATTTTAATCATTCCCTCTCTTACTTAAACCTGAACTTAATATATTCCTATAGCACCAGCTTTCTTTAGTAGTTCTTCCCAAGCCCTGAAGAAGAAATTATCTTTCTAAAAACCAGAGACCAATCTCCCTCTCCTAACATGAATGCTACATTTTGTTGTAGCCACATATAAAAATCAAATTATATGGGGAAGCAGCTTCTAAGGCCAGCATGAATTTAGCACATCCTGTTCTTGCATATATTTTGTCCATTTAGTCAAAAACTCTGCCCTCCCCTTTCTCCTCCTCTTCTCCCAACAGAGGAAAGGCAACAGCCCTGAACCAGCAAAGAACATAAAATGCAGGAAGTTTTGCTCAACTGATTTAGTTATTCCAAGAAAAATGCAACTGTAAATCCCCGTCATACACATGCCTACTGCTGAATATTCAGAACAGCAATATTAAGTAGCTACCCAGGACCTTCCTTAACACTAACAAATAAATGTTGTACTATAGCTTTTGTTATTTTTGATTACTATTTGCCTGGGTACATTATTTCTCAAGAGATTTTAATTTAGGTAAACTTGTCAAATTATGCTACAAAGAAAACTGAGTAAATTTGTTTCTTTACAAGCATTCACTGTCTTCTAACACTGCACAACATGGAAGCGATCAAGATTTATTCCTCTGTCTAAAATACAGCAGCTTTCTTTTTTTTTTAATTTAAGAAATGGATTCTAACAAAAGGCAACATTTGAAGTGGGCAGTGGCTCCCTCTTTAAAAGAAAAGCAGAGGCTTCATACTGCAAAATCTCTTCCTTTTCCACAAATAAGCCCTGCCCATTTGTTGCTTAGTTTTAGTAATAGTAACTTACTTAGGCTATTGCTATGACTGGATGGAATTTGCATTAACTGCATTTAGAATCAACTGCACAGGTGCAATTGACTCATCTTGATTACAAGTTTTCACTATCAACAACTGGATAGCTCTGTTTCTCCCCTTTTCTTTATTAGCAGACAGAAGAGGTACAATAGCATGTGCAATCCTGAGACTTTTGTTGTGAATGTGGTTTCCACTGGCCTCGCTGGAAGCAGGAATTCCAGTATTACACAGGGATGCAGAAGGTTTTGATTTTGGTTAGGACAAAGGGGAATCTTCTTATGAAGGGTATCACAGTCCACCAGCAAAACTCAAGCTACATCACATAAACACCAGTAATTGCTCCACAGCTGAGACACAGTTGGGTTTTGTATTATCTCCACATGAGGAAAGAGATGTAACTCCTATTCAAACTGTGTCTGAACGTGTATTTGTGAGGCAAACAAAAACAATGACTTTTCTAAAATGGCTGATACCCCAGCGGAGCTGAAGGCTCTGTCTTCCCCCTTAAAACATGTCTAGGATACCAGATGTCTTCTCTTTGCCAAAGAAATACTCACAAGACTACACTCTTCTTGTCTAGCAGCCTAAAGCAAGGAAATAACAAATGCTCTTACAATGAACAGCTCTTGCCATACCAGGGCAACTGGGAGAAAGACATGAGTGTAGCCTTTGTTCCTTATCTCTACTGGATTAAGTTTATGAAAATCCAACATGGTAAGACTATTTTGAAAGGCTTTTGAACAGACTTCCTTCTACACCATATGACATACAAAGAAAACCCCACATTACACGGTGAAGCAGGTGAAAAAATGCAAGCTCTGTGGCTGATGCCATACTAGCAAGAGTAATGACAGGTTTACTTGCAGGCTTACTTTGGTTACCATTTGAATTTTAACAACAAATTCTACCTCTGCTGCTACCTATCTTGAAGCAGATGAATTATAGATGGCCATATTTTCTCTGAATGTCTGTATCAAATACCAGATCTGTAATGGAACAAAGATGATAAATTACTTCAAGTGTTTTTCAATCACGTAGGGCATTTTCTACAACTAATATCTAGACCAGATCTCTTTTATTGTGCTCTTATAAAAGAAAAAAGGAGATATTTTTTATCACACTTAAACTAAATTATATTAATCTCTAAATTTTGTTCAAATATGGAAAAGCAAGAAACACCAATTCTGCACTGCACGGATACCAAAAAATGAATTACAATATGGCTCAAAAAACAGTCTGCAAGCTGAACTCCTGATTTATGAAATGCCATAACCCACAGCCAACCAGGACACCATGCTACCCTGAGTGACCCAGTTTTGGAGACAGCACCTTGGTCATCTCCAAGATAAACAATGCCCTGAGCAATCTTAGAAAACCACAACAAAACAGAGACTGTGCATTCGTCCAGAACAGGCTACCATCAATACTTCATCCACATTTCTACCAAAATATTATTCCAAAACTGTTATTCTTTATGGGTAACAAAAAGCACAATCCATTCTGAACACTAAGCAATCCCAGTGACAACTCTGATCTGTGGAAAATTAGTTTTATCTACAAAAAAAAGAGACAAAAAACTTCCTGAATAGAGAGCTTTTCCAGAACTCTGTTCAGAACTTTTATGCCATCTCAATAGCAAGCCACAGTAGATTGAATGTCTCTGTCAATATACAAGTCTAGCATAATGTACACTAACCTTTCCACTAGAGATCATAAACCAATTATGATCACAAACCAATTGTGATAAACAATAGTCCCACTGCCTATTTATTGTACTGGGAGAAGTTCACTCACCAGAATATGACAACTACAGTGGAGACTAATTCAGCCCTGTCTCTGTAAAGTACATTACTCCCCAAAACTACAAGCAAAAATGGATGTATGTTATTCTATTCTGAAAGAAAAATTCTGCACTGAGGATGAGCTCTAAAAGGACTGCAGGAATACTAATTTTACATTCTACAGTTATCAGTGGTTGTAGGCAATGTAAGGAATTTCTCTTTTTACATACTGAAACAGAGTTGCAAAGTCAGAATGACTTAGTCATTAAAGGAAGTAAGTCCACCCAATTTTACATACATAAACCAGGATCTTAATAAGCTCAGTTGCATGTAACAGAAACTAATTATCTTATCTGAAAATTTTTAAACACAGACTTCATTGAAATGCTGAATAACTATTTAAAACCATGTAAGAAACAGAAAGAGAGGATTAAAACCAAAATGTAGATAAGCAACAGGGATCCAAAAGTTCAGGAACTTTATTCTCTCTCTTTTCACAACAGAGGACTTGGAACCCACTCATGAGACCTTCATTCTTGTCCAGAAGGTCACTGTGGAAACTTGGGAGTTGGGCTGTGGCTCTGGACATTCTAATCTTAAGAAACAGGAGTAAAAAGCTGTGACTTTGACTAAGCACCTAACACATGGATGGGAAGAGAAGGTTTCACATCAGCTGCCATTTACTGAATTTCTCTTGTCTAATTTCCAGCTTATTCACGCCTTTTATCACAAAAAGCATACAGAAAAAAAAAAGAGAAAGGTTACTAGACTACAGCATCCACTGAAGTCAGGCCAAAGGACAACCAACTAGGAGGAGTCACTGTGACTGACCTCTCAAGGGCTAACTCTGGTACCCTTGAGCAGACAGCTCCAGTAGCGCTACAGAGATACAAATATGTGAATTTATTTCAAGAAAATATAAAAAAAAGTGTTTGATCTCTATGCAGAATCACTCCTGTTTCTACTCACAAGAGACCATCACTGCAGCCTTTGCAAACTAGCCCATACCACTGTCTATGCTGCAGTTTATGGAGATTGCCAGATTCATTCTCTAGATCTGAGTATGTTAATAACTGACTTATTCTCTTATCCTTCTCTTCATGTGTCTTACTGAAAGATGAGTAATAGCACAAAACTCCTGTCCTAACTCCCATCTTACCCTCCCTCTGTTATTGTTGCAGGGACTTCAGATTTAGACACAATAAACAGAGATTACATTCCTGTATTAAGGTGTGCCAGAAACCTGAGCTCTTTCAGCCACAGAAGTACTGTAACACATTGCCTCTAATTATTATGCAATATTACAGTCTTCTACAGCAGGAAGAGTAATTTCATGGTTAGGATCCAGCCCATTCACTAGAAAACTGTTATACAGCACTTTCAGAAGGAAGGATTATTAATAAAACAGGACTGTTGAGTCAAAAAGAGAAAAAGAAGCTTGTACAATTTACCTTTACCACAACACTGCTATGATTAACCTTTTCACATGTGCACATTTTGTGTGAATTGTCTTAGAAGCAAAATGCCAGAAAGTACTTCTGTTTATTTACCTTATGTAATTATACATGAAAAGACTTAAAATCATTAATGTTTTAGAAATCTCTGTAATTTCCTTTTCTCAACACTGTAGATATCTGGCTCCCAATAAATGACAGAAATATCTAATGCATAACTCACTTAAAAAAATCTCCAAGGTTACAACTTCATTTTTCCCATTAGAAAAAACTCTGAAAATATTTAGTATGCTTAGAAATAAAATATTTGCTTTAAATAAAAGTGAACTTAACTATAAGGTCAGGCACATAGCATTCTAAAATAGTATTTATGGTTTTCAGCTTCTTAACTCTCCAATTTCATAATTTTTTTCTGAGAACAAAGAAATGGGGGAAAAAAAATCAGTTAACACACTCATCGTGCTACAGCTCTATATACAACTGCATTAAAAGGTAAAACTTAAAACACAATATACCTGCATGACACCTGGTAGAATGGATATCCTGGTAGAGGAAGAGAGTTTGAGAATCCAGACTGGCTCGACATTGCCTTCAGGTATTGTATCCACTTAAATCTCTTCTATATTCCATATGTTAATTCCTTACTAAAAAAAATACGTACGTAGGTATCCATCTGCACCTTTGTTCAGAGCTAACTAAAAAGAAACCGAGTGCATATCCGAAGGTCTCGAGGATTCTGCCTGCATTTCAAACTGCTTCCTCAGTAGTGAAATTCCTGAAAGCCAACACCCTCATGACATCACATACTACAAAATCATAAACACGCAGTTGTCTCAGCGAGGCGAGGACAGCCCAACTCCGTCGGTTTTGACTCGACCGAGAGCCCTGCACCGCATTCTTCTCCCCGAGCAGAGTGCCTTTCAGGCAGAGCCCTGCTGCCTGGAACAGCAGCCCTGCTCTGGCAGGCAGCCAGCAGCCAGCACAACTTATTGCCAATGCCGCAAATCCCTCCGATCGCCGAACCGGGAGCCACACTGCAGGTGAAACATCCTTACAGCCCTCGGCACGGATTTCCTTCCCAACGCACGACATCCCTGACCTTGGACTTGGTGGCAAAAATGCCTCCTAAACATGTCAGTTTGCTACACACCATTGTTTTATAAGCAAGATCGGATTGCACTGCACACCACGGTAGCGTGAAAAATCATCCTGAGCTTCCCCTGCTAAAGAATCCCCTAATGCTACACCCCCCAACTATGGGAAAAGCAGGAGGGAGGGAGAGGAGATGGAATCTTAAACCACATCATTTAAGCTACTGAATATAGATATAAAATTATGTGCATGCCTTCCTGCAGTATTTTACTACTGCTTAAATCAAAGAAGTATCAAAAGCAATGTTTCTTTTGATATACAGTACAATGGCAAGTTACATTAAAGTTATTTGGGCATGCCTTCCTCAAGAGAGAAAAAGACTACTGGAAAGCAGGAAAACATGTGAGTAGTCACAGTATCGCCCAGTGGCATGACTAATGTCAAACAGACTTAAATGATTATCTACGTACACTGCTCTTAAGGAAGGTGCACAGTGCCCTCACACATGGATTTCCTTAATTTAAGCAAAATTTTAAATAAAAGAGATTTTTTAATTATTTCATTACCTATGCTAGCTGCACTGGGAAACATTAAAATGTTGAGTTTAATACCTCTACCCCATTACATACTATTTACTTTCATATTATTTTGCCTCAGTTTTGGAAAAAGAATAATCAGTTTCACCTGGTTTATCCTAACTTTGTAAGTGACATTTCCATCATAAGAAAAATGGTACGAAACTATCCTAGGTACCTTTTAAAGTCTGACTTATAAGACATAAGTCACTGCATAGGACTCCAATTCCTTAAATCCTATAAAAGTGCTAGGAAAACAAAGAGCACAATCTGCTCAAAAAAGTTATAGTTTTTTTTTTTTTATTTTCTCAACTGATATGTCTGGAAAAACAAAGAAGCTTCAGGGTACATCATTTTGCATAAGTTTTTACCTCTCTCCTGGCTGTAAAGAGCAAGCTTGAAAAGGCAATTCAAAGACAAATAATGTTGTGGTATCAGCTGAAATTTTTCAAACGGACTTGAAAGAGCATCATCTCTCTCACATTTAGTATGGAGCACTCACTCCAAAAACTCACAACTCTCAAAAACTACTTGGGGAACACCAAAAAAAGTTGTGTGCATGTGAGAGGAAGAGAAAACTCCATTAAACCTGAGTCCCCCTTGCCTAATCAGGGATGTTAGGATAAATACTGGTAACTTCCACCCCCGTGGCCACAGCTGCTGAGGGATGTGCCAGGGATTCCCCTGCACTGCTGGGGCTGGCCCTGAGGAGTCCCCTTGTGTGCACACCCCTGGAACACTTGCACTTTTATTCTGCTTATTTACTCATCTTCTCTATCTTCTCAACACAGATAATGGCAGCATTAGCACACCTCTGCAATAATTCCCATCTCAGAATAACTCATCCTAGTCCCAACTTGGATTTAGGATGTTTCCATTGGATTTGCCAGCTGAAAAAGAATGTTAGTGTCAAGTTGGCAGATTACAGGTTTATAAATTAGGAGTCTTAGAGGTTGCCAGTGGCTTGCCTTGACATTGTGCAAAAATCACATAGTCACTTAATACCTAGCTTATCCACATAATAAGGAAAATACTGCCTGACAGCAAAGGAATGATGTGTGGTTAATTTTTTTTTGTAATTAAGTATTGAAATCCTCTGATTAAAGATTTATGAAGGGATAAAACAGCTGTAGCATTTGAGGGAAAAGATGTGTGGGAATATTCAGAATAGAGCTTTTTTTTTTTTTTGTCTCCTAATCCTAGCTCTAACACAACAGAAGCATTATTGCTCTGAAATTTCAATTTAAATATAAAAGCCATTTAAATTTTAAAATATGGTGGAAAGTGCAGTTTTTAAATGGGTGGACAGCATTCCACAGCATTTAAAGATGGGGATAAGTGAGATGACAATAGGTAGACAAAAACTGTATTTAGGATGATCTTTATCATCCTCAATTCCCAAGAGCCCTTCATTGGTAGGCACCATACCACTTCAGTCATTTGGAAACAGAAAGGGAAAGTGTGGCTTAAGACAGAGAAAAGGGAAAGAGAAAATCTGGTTGGGACCAAAGAGAAAGCCAAATAGGCTGTATTGAAGAACGAAACTACTTTTGGGATCCAGACCTAACTTGCCAAACACCACCTCCACTGAAAGAGACAAGTGGGTTTCATTCCAACTGCAGTCACATCTTTTGGAAATTTACTTCCGTGTTTCGGAGCCAACGAGCTCACTTAAAAATAACCATCTTAGTATTGTTTGGCACAGCATGCCATGTAACACTTCTTACTCTGCTGGAACATAATTAAACCAAGAAAATAAGTTTGAGACACAAATACTGTGTGCTCCAGAACTTATAGTACCTTAGTACTGAAGGAAGTGACCTGTTAGAGCATTTTATGCTGCTACTTGAAAAGGTAGGAAATAACTTAACTGAGGTCTAACTGCAGTTCAAAAAGCAAGGACAGACTGAAAGACTGGAGAAGAACAAATTCATTACCATTTTCAGCTATTTCAAACAAGTAGCGTCCTTGGTAAACTAATGGAAAATTTGTTTAAAGCCAAGTCAGGCTGAAGAAGAAACAGAAACGAGCCTCGTAACTAACAACCAATTTCATCAAGTCTGAAACTGAGAGCATTCAGTAGACAATTAAGTGATTGTATATCAAAATGCATATAAAATGTTCAGTATTCATAAAAATAGAATGAAGTGTCACGCAAAAATTATTGTAACATCAATACCATAAATCAGTAATTTACTCCCATCTAAAGTGTTATATTTGATAGTTTCACTGCCTGCTGTATTAGTGTCTAATAAATTAGTGAATTAGAACAAAAATAAGACATGTAAAATAAAATTGCATGCAGTTTGAAAATAACAGTATTCACAAAGAAAATATTACAAAGATATTCAATATAATGAGCAGTACTTAGAAGACATAATGGAAAGTCTTTCCCTCCTTTCTGTACAAAACACAAAAATAAAGAAATATTCAACAATACTGAAGAATAATGCCAAATTTGCAAATGAAGGAGGACACTATCACTGGAAATTCAAAACTCATCCAGATTTAAAGACTAACTGGATGTTTATATAGGGGAAAAACAAACAAACAAAATTTCCAAAACCCAAGCAACCCAGAAGTGGTGGCTTGAAGGAAAGAGGACTTATAAACAACATCAGTATTTGGAGAAAAAAAACCATGTGAGAGAGCCATCTAACCTCACTACTGATGAATGTCTCACTTACTCCTCCCCGAGACACACTAGTGGGTTCAATGACAATGCATAATTTCTGCTGCACTCCTAAATTTGCTGGTCAAACAACTCCATTAAATATTGTTTCTTTCGCTAATAAGTGTTAATAAACAACAAAGTTCACATCTCATATGTGGCTACCAAGGAAAAGGTCAAAATCTTTTTCTTTCCTTTTTTTTTTTTTTTTTTTTCATTTCCCCAGTACTTTTTCATCTGACCTACCCAGCCTTTCACTGGCTAACACGGGGCCCAACTGCAAATTTAAAACTCCTCCAAAAGATTTCACACAGAATGTCTTGAATTGGAAGGGACCTTAAACATCAACCCCCCTGCCATGGACAGGGACACCTTCCACTAGACCAGGTTTCCCACAGCCCCATTCAGCCTGGTCTTGAACACTTCCAGGGATGAGGATTCACAGCTTCTTTGGGCAACCTGTGCCAGTGCCTCACCACCCTCACAGTGAAGAAAGGAAAGGAAGAGATGAAGACATCCTTTGCAAGGTAAAATGCCAACTCAGTCCTCCCTGCAAAAACACAGGCTGACAAGACTGATGGAACTCCATAAAGTAGAAATAGTAAGAGCCTTGAAGTATAAAGTATCTGAAATTTAAGGAATTTATTTCCTTCAAGGAATAGCAAAGTAAAAGTAACAGGAAGATATAGCAGTAGGTTATATTTTAGGTATGGACACATTTCTGCATCCAGAAGCTTTATCTTAAGGTCACAGAATCATTAAGGCTGGAGAAGGCCTCCAAGATCAGTGAGCCCAACCTGTGACCAACACCACCTTGTCAACCCAACCACGACACTCAGTGCCACCATGTCCAGCTGTTTCTGAAACACCCCCAGGGATGGTGGCTCCACCACTTCCTGGGCAGTCTGTTTCAATGCCTGACAACCCTTTCAGTGAAAAAATTCTCCCTGATGTCCCACCTGAACCTCCTCCAGTGCAGCTTGAGGCCATTTCCTCCTGTCCTGTCACTGGCTTCCTGGGAGAAGAGACCAATCCCACCTGTCTATAGCCTCCTTTCAGGAAGCTGTAGAGACCAATAATTCTGAAAAAAGAGTCTATCTATTTAATCCAAATATCCGAGGACTCATAGTGGAGTTACTAGATTTATATGTCCACTTGCTACCTTCATCCTTTCAGACATTCTTACTTGGATTAAGAAATCATATTTTTAACTTTTCTTTTCCCCCCAGTCTGGATCAAGAGGGAAGGAGTTATTAAAGTCTTATCTAAACAAGATCTATTTTTAGCCCAAACATAAAACTGCTCCTAGCTACTTTACTAGAAAGGCTGTAAAGATGTTCAGAGTCCAACACCATCACCCTGACCTGCAAGGTCACCTAACCAGCGTTACCCAAAAGCCATCCAGCTCCCAGGAGTTACAGGACAGCCTGCACAGCCTCCACTGACTTGACACATCCCAGTAACACATCAAAAAGTCAAAACTCACCGTTCAAGCACTGTTCACACATTGCCATTAATACTCAAAGCACACCATCACAGCCTTTGTGCCCAAACCAGAGGTGACACACCTCCCTCTTTTTCCTTTTTCACTCCTCCTGCAAGTTGGCACTCCGCATTTATACATAGCTGAAGGCTCCATTCCTTTTACTCTCCTCTGGGTGCTCAAGGGACAGCACCCTCCTTCAGGCTTTGCACATTAACACAGCCATCATCACTGATTTCTGTTACTCCACAGCTTACGTAACTTCTACCACCAGATGTTTCAGCAGTCAGCCACGAATTCTCAAAATCCTCAATGGCTCTCACACCTATTGTCTGATACCAAACATGGGTAAAAATCATGCACTAGAATTGAGATGAATAAACTGCCATCTGGATCTAGATGTCAGATAGCCAGTGCGTGTTTCTTTACTGCTCAGCAAGTGTTCAGGCAGAAGCTAAACAACTCTTCATTGTGGCCAAAGGTTCCCAATTGATTCATGAGTAACTGAAGAGGGCTGGCACGCTGCCTGGCAGAGAGATAACCCTGTCCTGTTGAACTAGAGCAGTGAACCCTTCTGCCTGCACTCCCAAAGCCACAGGGAGGTTGCTGTGTAACCAGGTGCTGTGCTCCCAACCAGGCCATTCTGCCCTGCAGCTGCCTGAACTAGCCTGTAACAATCTGCAGAAGGAAGAAAAAAAATTCTTGTCAGCAGTAAAACACCAGGATGTCTTCTGGGGCAGGGAAGAACACCTGAGCTGTAAATTAACCTCCTGCAAGTCACGAAACAACACAAGACAATAAAACCATTGACCATGACCAAGACAAGAAGGGTGAAGGACCCTGGTTACAGCCTTGCCCCCTCTCCAACTGCAATTCCAGCTGAAACAATTAGCCTCAAGTAACCTGCAACTGGAAACTCACTTCCAGAACTCTCCTGATCACTGGGGACAGTCTGAGGCACACAGACATTAGTGATTCTGTACCTGTGCACGTAAAACAGCCTGTACTGCACATCCTTGAATTCTCACCTAGGTGAACTTTGGGGGATGATCTCACCTTGTACACTGGAAGGAAAAGTTACCCTCAACCACCAGATTCACTCTCTACCATCCCCATGACCTTTACCCAGGAAACAGAGCAAACAGCACCTGGCCACACAGTCATTACCAGCAAGGGGGAAACTGCTCTTCCAGGAAAACAGGAGGTTGACTCTACAGAGCAAAGGTTTTTCAGGCCTCCACCTTCTACAGAGACCATCTCAGAGTGACAGTTCTATTTTCTGTTTAGTGCATTTGTAAATACAAGAGTATAATCTTGTGTGTAGAATCGGCAGGTATTACACATTTCAGCTCAAAGACAACATGAGAATCAAATTACAGTCTCTCACTGCATGAAATAATTACATATTCTTAAATCTGAAATTAATTTTACAAAAGAGAGAAAAATAGCATTCATGTAGACATTACATAATTATTTATAGAGGAAAAAAAAAAAAAAAAACATGCAGAGCCAGAAATGGGATTAAGCTACTTTATCCTACTTGAAAATACTGGATAGAGACAAGTACTTCCTGTCAAGTGACATGAAAATATTGAATAGAAAACTAACTAAAATGACTGAAATTGAAAATAGAAAAAAAAAAAAAAAGGAAAGACCACACACACACACCTCAAAACCCTGAGTCAGCCAAATAAACTTTAAAGGAATTAACTTTTGCTGAAAAGAAACAGGAAACCTAGTATTGCATAATTACTGAGCATGAGTGCAAGTAAATTGGACTGAAGTGACTTAATTGGAACAGTCACCTCAAACAAATGTAGAAGTCAGAACACTGATATTATAAGCAATTTTTTAAAGTACTTTGAATTTAGAAAGCAAGGTTGCTTCCTATCATGACACAAATATTAACTTGTGTGAGCTACCAGAATGTAGCAAATTTCTCTCTCCACAGACACAGTTTATTAATACAAACTAAACAGATGCCTCTTTAATGGCAGTCAGCTTGCTGGCCCTTGGTGAAGCTCCAGAGTAAATAATATACTTCTTGTAGGACTGCAAATACAGACAGGGAGTCTATTGTTGAGGTTCAGGATAACTCAAAGCCTTCTGCACAAGAGGGCCATCACACAGTGTGCTTTTTAATCAAGTCATATTTTAGGTTAACAGTCCTGATAAACTCTTATCTGTAATAATAACCTATTCAAAATTCAAACTAGCAAACGAATTGTAACTGCAATGCCTTGCAAATGGCGCAAATCACCTATCAGGTGACAAAAAAATGTCACAAGTAGAGGCAAATGTAGCACTGTCACCTCACTTTTAAGGTGGCATTTTGTGTAATTCAATGTGCCCCCAAAGAACAAAAGCAAAAAGAAGCTGTTGGGTGTACAAACTCCTGAGGTCAGGGTGATAAATGAAACCACTTCCCAAATAAGCTTTCCTAATTAAGGCTCCTAAACCAGAGCTGGCTTGCATTCAGTTATTACCACTGTTACAAGTAATCTGAAATATTCTTGATAAAATATTTTTAGCATCCACACCAGCATATTAAAACCAGTTGAAGGTCATAAGGATGAAACAAATAAAAGTTCATACTCAGGAAAATATCAAATTCATTCCTAAAACTACACAGAAGTGTTGTGAAAACTACCTACTTAAATCAGTTCAAGATTTTTTTATAGTTATCAACCCAATGTATTATAATCTGTGCATTAAAAAAATGAAACAACATAGCCATCCATTCTTGGATTACATCTATGGGATTTTACTTATTCGTCCCCGCAGACACACCAGGACTACTACAAAGGGTGAGTTTTCTTTTGTTAAAAGACAGAAACATTGCATACGTAGTTTTAATCAATTTAATGTCTTCCCTGCCTCCCTGAAGAAATATTTAATTTGCTTAATTAGACAGATGGCACTTTTTATCATATTTGTATTTGCACTTAAGAAACTTAATTTGCATAGAAAAACTTTTATTTTCTAAGTCAATTCATGTGCTGCTAAATGACAATTCAAGACTACTAACTGAAGTATTATTAAATCTATTCTCTGAAATGTAAATATTTCATACAAGTATTTTTAAGCAGTGAACCACTAAAACTCTTCACTCTGTGCTGGTGCAAAAACTTTAATTACTTTTGGCATTTTCTTCTATATTAATCTACATTGATCTCAGGAAAAAAAATGCTAAAGAATTCTTTACATCCCTTACACAGGAATCTGTTACATGTTTATTATTTCCATATTATAACAAATCTTGAAGTACAAGAAATTAAACTTAACCATGACATTATACAATGCACATCTGACCCACAGCCACATTGTTAAGAACTGAACAAACTGCACAGAGTTCCAAAAGAACAATGATATTTGCAAAAAAACAAACCAAAAAAACCGAAATATCTAAAAGCACCAGGAAATTGCAACACAAGGTAACAGGGGCCATGTGCTTTCAAGGGCAGAAAATGCATCTGTGCAAAACAGAGCAGACAAACAGGACATCCTTTACAATGTATACTCACACACAAAAATCACTAATTATATTTCAATTAATCTTCTGAAGCCTATGAAGTGATTCATGTTTACAACATCTGACCACCTAACCTCAGGTGCTTTGTCAAAAGGGAAGAGCTTTTCTTTTTCCTCCCCCTAAGAACAACAAGGGTAACAAAGGGAAAGATACAGACTCAAAGTTGGACAATCAAACCTGTGACTCAGCATTGTAAGAAAAAGCCAAGGTAAGGCACGATTTGATTTGCAACTAAGCTCTGGGTTGCTACAGCAACTTCATTACTTCAGAAGATATTAGAAATACTTCCATTCTCTCTCCCTCATAATAAAATCTGTTCAAATGCTTTGGAAATCATTCAAATACTTATTTTCTTCGGTAAGAATTAATCACCAGTTTGAAGACTAAGTCTATGAAGACCAAGAAACAACCAAAAATCTGGAATGTAACTACTGAGAGAAAGGTAGCAATATCTGACATTCACTGCTCTAATTATTGAAGGTAACAGCACTCAACTTTCAGACAGGTATTCTAATCACAAAGCAAACCTTGCAAAACACGTCATTAAGTAAACATTTAGAGTTTCAGGATGGAAAACTCAAAAGGGTTAGCAAGACATCAGTACAATATCCTCATATTACCTCAGGCATTTAGCACAAGGCACACAGGAAAAAATACAGTTTCAAATGAAACATTACAAGCTTTTTTTTTTTTTTTTGGCAAGGACTGAGCACTGATACATACCTAAGATAGTAACTTTTCATAACACTGTCTGCAGACCCGTCAGCTCCAGCCAGCCATTAAGAGTTCTCATAATTAAGCCTGAAGAATTCATAAGCATTCAAAAGTGAAGCACACCCATTTAAAAGGACCATGCTTGCACTCTCCCTACTAGCTGGGAAAAAAATCACTAATGCCTTCACTCCTCTCTTTCTGCCCAGGGAAAGAAAGAAAGAAAGGGGAGGGAAGATTAGAGCAGAGCACCGCCTACACTGCCATCATCTCCTCCCAACAGGTCAGCCACACAGAGGAAAAGAACCAAAACTGGTCTCCATATTGGCCTCAGTGCTTCAGACTGGCTTAAGAGAAACAAACCAGAATTAACTTGATTTATCTAACTGATGTGAGTTACATGTGGCCCTGCCATGACCACATCCACTCAGTGCCATCATCTTCCCCTGTGTTTTGAGATAAAGGCAATAAATTTAAATCAATATATATCAAAAAACCATAATTATGATATTATATCCCAGGTAATTCCTAAAACCAGAAAGCAGGTCTTTAAATGATGCATCATTTTAATTGGCTCTCAGCATTTGTCCCTGGCCACACAACTTCTGTGGTGGAGATCACAGCAGCTCTGCAGAGTTAAATTCACAGACAACCACCTTCTGGGCTTCCTCCCATCTAGAACAAGTTAA
>WEZZ01024322.1:832-17932 GCA_013400585.1 Chloropsis cyanopogon | reverse complement strand
TTTGTGAAGGCAGGAGCCACGGCAGTGTGGCAGAATTTCGTTTCTGATCCTGTCATCTTCTACTTGAGTGATAACTCAGCAAAAATCGGGCCTCGCTTTTGACACGCGAACAATCAATTTGGTGGCAACAAGTTACCCCTTATAGATTTTCTGTAGTATTTTTGCACATGTCCTTGAACTTCAGCACCCTCTATCTAGTAGACGGAGTTTTTAGTTCAGAGCTCAGAGGACAAACTGGACAGCTGTCTAAGCCAACAATTCTCATTCTGAATAATGGCCCATGTGCCTTTTTGCCCAATTAATTGTGCAAGAAATAATTGATATCAGCTGGAGATCAAATGTTTGTTCTGTTTTACAGAACACTTTTTAGAACATTTACAGATTTTCAGTGTTCTTACTGTATGTCAAACAACCTTAATGTTCTTAAGGAGCTATATGTATATTTTACAGTTAAATGTGAAAATATATTAAAGTATGAAAACTCAGTAAATAGAATTGAGATTGCAAAAAAGAGGATTATTTTCAGATTCCCAAAACAATAAAACAAACCTCACAAAAAATAACTTAAAGGAACATGATACAACTTTACAGCACGTGGGAATAAATTTGAAATGTATTATTTTCATGCCAGAATTCTTGAGTTATCAGATAATGTATTTCCTTTCCATGATTATTCTGCAAGCCATATTTAGGCCTTTCTTACAATAGAAGTTTCAGTGTGTATTTTGA
This sequence comes from Chloropsis cyanopogon, assembly GCA_013400585.1. Taxonomy (NCBI): domain Eukaryota; kingdom Metazoa; phylum Chordata; class Aves; order Passeriformes; family Irenidae; genus Chloropsis; species Chloropsis cyanopogon. The sequence continues at coordinate 17,203 of WEZZ01024322.1, read as the reverse complement.
TACAGAGTGCTCCTATGTGTTGTTCACCCATCTACAAAATACTTTTCCTATTTAGATTGAGGAAGTTAGAATAATTAAAAGAATTTGCTTCATTCATATGTTTGGCAAAAATATTCTGAATCATTAGAGTCTGAAGAGAAAAAAAAGTAGCAACAGTAAATATTTGCCTAGAGATTCAGATGTGTGATAAATGATCAACTTTCTATTTGTGTTTGTTGAAAATAATTTGTAAACCAATATTGTAATATGAATTATTATGTACTGAATAGATTTATAGAAGCATCCCTGTTGTTCTACTTGAAATCAGAAGTTGGTCTTAGTGACAGGGGATCTGTTTTTCATTTATGCTACAAAATCTACAGTTCTTTTCTCAGTGGAAAAGGGATTTAAAGGAGAAGTAAATGAACATGAGGATGAAGCCCACTGTGCTGCTGAAGAGAGCCAGGATCTCAGACAGGGGTTTCAGTGCCAGGAGCAGTAATTGTGAGAAGGGACTGGCCTAGGCTCAGAAAAAATAACTGCAGGTGAGGGGTGGGAGCTCAACCAGCATCTAAGAGGAAGGGAGGAAAAGGAAGAGGAGCCCAAGCCTGCTGGTGCAGGGGAAGGTGCATGGGAGCAGAGGTATCAGGGAGCCAACAAAATGTAAGAGGGGGCACTACCAAAGCCAGCTTGCCATTACAGAATTGATTAATAGCCCCTTTGGTTCAAATTTGTGTTTCTTGATCAGGTCAGGCTTTTGCTTTGTGTAGCCGTGGAGTTTTTGATCTGATCAGGAGTGACAGACCAGCATTCACTGTTGTGCTTAACCACAGTCTCACTGGAAATGAAGCTCCAACCCAGGTGCAGTTTGTAAGGTACTGCAGGGTCCCAGTGATAGTACACACATCTCAGGCTTTGCCACTGCAATGTGAAAGATGGAGACTGGAACCTCTACTTACCAAAAAATAAACCCAGGCTTCTGCAATTAAATAAATGAAACATTTAAGAATGCAGTCCAAGTAGTTTATTTCCTGCAGAATTACTGTCCCTGAAATCCAAAGGAGGGAGGGTAGATCAAAATGCTGTCTTTGCACCCGTTTAACTTCCTACCTAACTAAACTTGTGTCACTCTGTGCTATTTCCACAGTGCCTTACATCCAAACATTTGTGAAATTTAAAAGTGGTGTGACTCAAAATTCAGAGCTTATCTTACCAATGGGCCCATTGAGCCAAGGCCTTACAACCTGATTGGACTCCTGTAGTGAGTAAATTTCCACACAGGGGCAAGGGACTCTTCCCATGTGCTCATCTCATGCTCTGCTCTAAGAACTTGGGCCAGTGTCAGAGATGAGAACTTTGTCAGATCATCCAGCTGGGCACACACCAACATTCCTGGGATAGATCTACAGAGAAGCAATCCCAGCCTGAGCTATCCCTGTGTGTTCCTTAGTTCTGGTGCACACAGTCTTTCCTTGTGCCCACCTGCAGACTGGGTCAGCATTTTCAGGAATTACATCTATTTGACAGTTTCTTTTGTGAGAAAACAAATCAGATTACTTCTAGCTAATTTATATCAGTGGATAAAAAACTTGAGCAGGTTAGACAGACACACAGACATAAGCATCCTTCTTAAGCATCTTTCTTAAGAAACCAAATTAAAACTATCAATATATGTGTATAAATTAAGCATTTTCTTGTAATTGCTGTGCTGCTGACACTTGGTCAAAAAGTAAAGTAAAAACTTGTAGCTGTGAAGAAAGAATCTAGATTGTTTCTATTTAATGCCAGACTACAAAATGAAGTTTTACAAATTCTCACAATTTTACTAACTTTATTTCAGTATGTGTTTTATTATATATCAAACAGGCTGTGGCTTCATACAGCTATAAAAGGATGGAGCCTGTCTTGTGAGATTGGGAGAACATTTTGCATTTTTTATCTGTGAGAACATGATAGAGAAAAAATTTAACTGGTCTATTTTAAAATGAATAATTACACTAAATTTTAAGTTGATGTAGCAAAAAAATGTAAAAGATAGTATGTCTATAATTTTATTTTATGTGTTTTACACAAAGAAATTGTATCAATATAAAGCATACAGCAAATAGCTACTGATCTAATGCAGGTAGTTCAATCTAAACTTTAACTTCCAGAGTCAAATACTACATTTTTGATTCATACTTGTGCTGCAGGGAGTTTCTCTCCTTGGTGAAGGACAAATTGGTCACGAAGAGGAAGAAAAAACTGGCAGTGATTTCTACTCCAAATATTATTTCACAGAAATAGAGTTTTGGAGGATGACTTGATGACTTACCTTGTTTGTTGAACATTAGGTGTCTAAGTTAAAAATTAGCCATTGTGAGTGAGCTGTAGCAGTAGATTGGATGTTAACCTTTGCGAGGTAGAGGAAGGGAGACAGAAGTAAGATTGAAGGTAATCTGCTCTGGCATCTACAGCTAGTAGAGCTATTGTGTAATCAATCCAAAATCAAATGAAAAAATATGTATTTTTGTGAATTAGAGTTCATTGCAGCTATTACATTTTCCATTTCTCTGAAAAAAATTAGACCCGTGGAAGATGAAAGCAATCTGGATTCTGCACCTGGGATGGTGCAGCCCTGGATGTCCAGACTGGGGAATGAGAGGCTGGGGAGCAGTGCCATGGAAAGGGACCTGGGGGTCCTGGTTGGTGGCAAGTTGAACATGAGCCAGCAGTGCCCTGGCAGCCAGGAGGGCCACCCGTGTCCTGGGGGGCATCAGGCACAGCATCTCCAGCTGGGCAAGGGAGGGAATTGTCCTGCTCTGCTCTGCCCTGGGGTGGCCTCACCTCGAGTGCTGGGGACAGTTTTGGGCACCAGAAACACAAAAAAATGTTAACATATTAGAGAGTGTCCAAAAGAGGCCACAAGGATGGTGAAGGGCCTTGAGGGGAAGCCGTGTGAGGAGTGGCTGAGGGCACTTGGTCTGTTCAGCCTGGAGGAGGCTGAGGAGAGATCTCAGTGGGGTCTTCAACATCCTCATGAGGGGAAGAGGAGGGGCAGGCACTGATCTCGTCTCTGTGGTGACAGGACCTGACGGAATGGCCTGAAGCTGTATCATGGGAGTTTTTTGTTCGATATCAGGAAAAGGTTTTTCACCCAGAGGGTGATTGGTCACTGGAACAGGCTCACCAGCCTGCCAGAGTTCAAGAATCATGCAGGGCCAGGAGTTGTGCTTCAATGATCCTTGTGGGTCAGTCCCAAGTCAGGATATTCTATGATTGTGTATTTCCATGGAGCAGGAGAACACAAAAGGGTGGCCTGTGACAATTTTTATAAAATAATTCCTGATATTGTATTATTTGCCAAAGAAAATGTGACGATATATAAGTAGTGAAAATGGATTCTGCAGTGTTTTCTTTTATTTGGGCATTTTGTCCTATAACCTCTGCCCAACCCCATATCCAAAGCACCTCATCTAGTACATGTATGGATGCCATTGCAGCAGTTTTGTGACTTTGCTGTGGCATAGAGGGACCTGCTCCTGACTGACTTTGTATTTTACCTTGCTTCCACTCCTAGGAGTGTGCCCCAAAAAACATCAATATTTTAGGGGGGATCCTCCTTGTTTACTGCTCCTTCACAAGGAATTCTGGTTTTCTGGGAGCACCTTCCTGGGCCCACCTTCAATGGAGCAGGCAGGTGGTCATCACAGGCTGCCCTGTGTCATGGCAGCTACAGGGTTTACTCTTGTAGGGACGCTTTGGGTAGTGTTGTCACACTGAGCCATGCTTCTTGCACATGAAATGCAAAGTTCAGATGGTCTGTTGTAGTCAGCATGTCCCCTTCTATGGCTCTAGGTTGCTCCTAGTATGTTTTCAGAGGTGTTTTTGGGATGCATTCACCTTGGGAGCGGAGTACTGCCCTTCACAAGTACCCTACTCTCCCAGGGGTCTATGGAAAGAGAAGAAATGCAGCACCAGTGCCCTGGATCACTCAGGCAGTGCACAGTTTCTAATTATTTGTCATGACAGAACCTATATTGGAGGTGTCAGAGTGGACTCTTGATATCAATTTCAGCATTTGTTGATGTTATAAAGTGGCAGGGCAGTTATTTTCTGTATGAATGCTTACCAAACTGAATTTTTTTTTTTAAACAAAACAATCCTCATGCAGATACTGGCACAGGCTGACCATTGCAAAACATCTCCATTTGTCAGTAAGCTTTTGCAACCACTAAAATATTCTTGTTGTTTGTGGTGACATTGTGAAAGCAGACAGTAAATGTTGTGTGAGCCAGAAAAAGAAGCAGCTGTTAAACTGAATTCCAGTTTTACCTTAGCAGGAGAGTTATTTCAACCCATTCTTTCCAAATTCTCATCAATTTTAAAGGTGGAGGGATAGAGTGCATAAAGCTCAATGGGAGGAATTTTTCTATGTTTTCACACCTACCTTCTTTGCGATAGTGGGGCCCAGCTCATGGAGTAAAAGGAATATTGTAAATTCTGAGAGGCACTTTTCAAATACAAAAAGATCACTTTGTCGTCATCATCCTCATCCCCATTGTGCTGGAATATAATGATGTGGGAAATGGTGAGATATAGTTGCATAACTCTGAAAGCTGGCATGTATTCTTTCAAAGAGAGCAAGAAAGAATAATTCCTCTGAAAAAAAGTACTCAGACTTGACAATGCCATATTTTGTTACAGAAGCAAATTTTCTCTCTTTTTTTTTATTTTTACTGTAGAATGTAACTAATCAGAAGGTATTTCAGATTAGAGTTCGTTAGACTGGAACAGTATTTCAGGCAGTTGTCCATTTTCACTGGCACAACAGTAACAAGCATTCCAACAATTAGCTGGTTAGTGAGTGCTCAGAGTCCAAGGAAAGGGAGAAGAAAAAATCTAAACTCTCAAGATTCTGGTAATTGACAAATCTCTTCTCCCTTTTTAGGTACAAGGAGAATTTTGCTTCCTCTTCATTATTCAATGTGGAACTGAAAGGGTGTTCTTTAGAAGTCTGGGGTTTTTAACATTTTCTTACTTTTTTTTTTTTTTTTCACTTTTTTCCGGACAAATTTCTTAAAAGTGTGCATCTTGAACAATGAGTATTTAGTGCCCATTTGAAAACTGCTTTTTGGCAAGTTCCCTCTATGTGTCTGACATCAAAAAAAAAAGGACTTGAAATTCTTTTCTGACCTGTCAGCTGAGAAGGCACTCAGCAGCATTAAAGCATTATGGGATGGCTTTATATTCAATAGGAGGACACAGCTAGAAGTGTCCATGGGGCTTACATACAAGAGCTTTGGAATAATTTGGGCGTTTTATGTCAGATTATGTGTCATGCCAAAGTCTTCTAGTCCTACCTTGTGTTTTGGGTTTGTGCAGCAAGATTTTGGTAGTGAGGGGAAGATTTTATTTTATTTCTCACTATCTTGTTTGGTATTAAATTAAACTGATTTCCTCAAGTCAAGTCTGTTTTGCCCATGATGGCAGACAGTCACTGATCTCTCCCTGACCTTCTCTCACCTCACAGCCTTTAATTCTGTTTTCTCTCTCCTGTCCCTCTGAGCAGAGGAGAGAGAGCAGCTTTGGTGGGCACCTGGTGTCCAGCCAGGATCACCCCAGCACACCTTGCTTTGAGGCAGATGTTCCTTCTCTCCTGCTGAACAGATCATCTGCCACTTGAAGGCGTGTGGGTTCTGTTTTAGTTGAGCCATGAGAGGATTTTTGAAAAGCTCACTCAAATGGTGACTTCCTATTAGTGAGAGATTCTAATCTAGGATCTGTGGGCCCTGGGGAATATAAATTTTGTTTCACTTGCTAATGTAAATAAGTAAGTAAAAAATGAGAAGATAAAATTATATCATACAATCTCCTTTTACTTTAGGTAAATTTACTTTTACATGGTAAAAGAGAGGCTGCCCTCATCTATATTTATACTAAAAATGGTTCTCATGCTCAACAGACCACCATGCTCCTAATCCTGCATTTTTTCCAAACCTCATTCTCACTTTACTAGGTGTGTGGTGTGAGCTTTTTCATTTGTTTTTGCTGTTTTGTTTTTGTGGGGGGTTTTTTTTGACAGAACTATGGGATTTACTAAGTCAGCAAGACTTTTTGTACATTTGGGGATCAGTGGAAAGACAATGCTATTTCCACTCAGTGCTATTTCAGTGAATTAGGCAGTTCTTCAAACATAAATATTAGCTTGAGTGATAATACCTCAAGGTCTCCCAGCTTCCTTGGTGCTACCTGAGAGACTTGCTCGTATTTTGCATTGTAGCACTCTTGACATAAAGGTCTGATACTCTATGTGATAAAAATTCTGCAATTATGATCTAAATGGTGCTCACGGGAACCAAATGAAGATATTACTTAAAAAAAAAAATAAAATTAACTATAGTACCATACTAGCAGTGGTTCTAAAGGTTGCTGCATTGTGTAAACACCTCTGCTCAGCCCAGCTTTCAGTGGGTCCCCAGGTTTAGCAGAAGAAGTGAAAGTAATTGGTCTGGTGTCACTGCAGGAAATCACCTGGGGGGAGCCTGCTGGTTACTGTGTCCAGGAAAACTCCCAATGCTCCTTTAAAACACAATATGTCCTCCACTGGGAATATTCAGAGGGATTGTTCAAAAAAACTTGGCAAGCATTTAATAACAATGTACATAATACTTCAACACATATCCTATATGCTTCACATCTGTTGTTTTGTCAGTTCTAATTGATATATTCTAAGTGGTTTGGGTTTTTTTTCATTTAGAAAGACATCATTTGTTTTGACACTACAACTAATGCCTGCAAATACTGTGTTCAAAACTGTTTCTTGACTATATTGACACTTCCCAATGTACAGAGTTTAAAAAATTTGGCCTGAAGGTCAAATTCTCGTATCTAAACCACATATTTAAGTAGTGGATTCAGTTTTGCATATGTCAAGGTAACAACCATACAGTAAAAATAGATGATAATGTGTATATTAGAAGCTTCAAGCATAAAGTTATTTCCCTTAGTGAGAGCAGTTGTACACTTAAAGAATTTTTGCTTTCTCTCTGTGTTTGATGTGTATGTGTATATTACATTACTTACCTAGTCTTTCCCATGCATTATTCATTTTAATTGCAATTTAAAACTACAGCTTACATGTAACAAAATATCACCAGTGCTAGGTTCTCCCAGCACTTAGATTCCAAAATACTTACCATTTCAGGGGTGATGGAGGGTAAAAAATTGGCTCACGCAGTTCCTTTCCTTCTTTTGCTAGTGCTAAAGCTCCATATATCACCAGATGTCCTTCTGCCTGACTGAGATGTTTCTGTGGTCTTTGAAGACCAACTTGCATATTAGAGGTAGGCTGTTATCTGTTACTAAAACAATTCATTAAAGCTTGTTGATGGATGTTAAACTAATATAAAATTCTGAATGTTCAAGTGAAGCGGTTTTTATACTTAGCAGAAAGAAAATTAGCAGCAATACAGGGTTTGAATTTGGTCAGCTTCTTGTCATGGAACTGGAGCAGCCTTTCAAGTAAAAAAAAATTAAGATTATATTTGATTGGATGTATTTCCCTTCTTGGGAAGCTGTGGCCTACTTGACTGTGAGCTTCAGTTTAATGACTGGTTTGGGTGAATGATACACAGTCAAGTGAGCTGCAGAGGCATTGTGAATTGCACTCAATGTGAAAATAGAAGATTACTGGATGTTCTGGGTATTTTGCATGATTACTTGAAATTTCATACTTGCAAGGACACATTTGTCTTATTAACTGATTGTTTCAAAAGACATACGACTAATTCCTAGCCATACATACATATCATTCATCTTGTCTTGCTATTCCTAAAATATAATTCCAAAAAAACCCACTGGTTTATAAGTGGACCATATCAAAAGATCATTTATGATACATCATGTCAATTGTACTGTACAATAGTTTTATTGAAATATTATTTTGAATAATCAATTGATATTCAGCTGAATCTTATAACTCAAATATTGACTCTGTGTGCCTTGACATCCCATCTGTGTGTGACAACTGTTCTATGGCAACAATAACATCAAAAACTTAAAAGCTGTATTTGATAGAAAAATACGATGGTTTAAGTAAAAACACAATTGTGATTTATTGTAAAAAAAAGCTGTGCTGTGGAGTAATGTGTCTGTTTTCCACTTTTGGCCTTCTTGCTTCCATTTATTCATTGCCTAGGTGCCTCATTCAAAAATTCTGAGATAGAAGGGAGGATGATGTCCTGGTTTAAAACCTACCTGCCTTTTCAGTGCCTTCCTACATTTTTTTTTTCCGTGTAAGGAATTTCTCCCCATGGAATATGCCTGTCTGACTTTAGGAGGACACAGATGCAGGGAAAAACTAATTATTTTAAAACAGTGCAACATAACGCTGTACTTAGACGTGCTCCCAGTGGAGCTTGCCATGGTACCCCTAAGTATTTACCTGTCAGCCACATCAGGAACTGACTGGTGGGGTTGCAGTCCCTGTGCAGCTGAAATATCCAAATATCTGTGCCACAGGAACCAGCTAGGTGATAATACCTGTAGATTAAGAATATTGGATCCTTTGGAAGAGCAGTTTTATGAGTTCATGAATCTTAGGAAAAAACTCCAACCTGTTGTCTTTAGCACAGTTGTGTCAGTCATCAGAAAACATTTTTAAGTTATTCCAAGATACACTTTTCACCACAATCCTTACCTTTCCTTGAGAAAGAACACCAAATATGCTAATTAGGAAGGCGATAAAAATACTTTTGCATGTGTGCAGCTGGAAGGGAATCGAAGTGTGTGTAAGGGAAATGGCAGCTCCAAATAAATGGAAGGGCTTGTCACATCCTCCTTCATGCCTTCTCTGCTGGTTTTTGAAAGTCCCAATGGTATTCAGGCTATGCTTGTATTTTAATACCAAACACTGCTGTAGCAGGCAAAAATTGAGGTGCTGAACCTTGCTTTCTAAGTTGTGTTCTGTTTCTAGTGCCACATCCATAATTTAATGTATTTACATTTAATTGTACAGATGAAGACATTGGGATTCACCAGTACTGTGACAAGAAACAACCAGGTAAAATATAAACAGCCATAACTGACACTAAACAAAACTTCAGGATGTTCAATGTTTGACACCGACTGCTTGTTCTTAAAAAGGCAGCTTCAAATTTTTGGTTAGTAAATATCTCTGTATTTCTATGGAGTAAGGAAACACAGAGTTTCTCCAAACTTAGGTAGGAATATTAAAAAACTTATTAAACCACAGGAGGGTGGGAAAAAAAAGAAAGAAAAGGAAAAAGTATTCATACAAACCAACCAATCCTCTGTGGGATTTTACACTGTGAATTCTTACGGGGTTTAAAATATTTTGTGTTGTGTGGAGCGCAGGGCACGGCCGGGATCGCCGGGATCCCAGCAGAGGGCATCTCTGCTTGCCCTCCGGAATGGCCATGCCGCGGCGAGCGATCCATTTCCTTGATCTGATTAATCTTGGTAATCCTACAAGTTTCCCCACGGGCCGAAGGGGCTGTGGGGCTGGAGTTCCCCATTTCTCCCCGTCCCGGTGCTGCTTCACTCGTGCCTGGGCGGACGGACCCGGCTGACCTCGCTGCTGCCCGGCGGGGCTGGGGCTCGGCGATGCCATCCCACCTGTGCGGCTGTGCCAGCCTTTCTTTCACTGCCAGCTTAAGATATCTGCCTTACAGGGTGAAAGCATCGGGGCTGCCTTGATTGTTCTGGAAATTTCTGTGTTTTAGCCAACTGTGCTGGTCCTCTTGCTAATATTAATATTTGCTGACAGCAGTTGTAAGGATTAATTCGTCTTTTCATCCTCTTTCCTTTAGCATCACAGATGAAGCACAGTTACTTAGAAGAGAAGCAAAAGCTACCAGAATGTAAGGATATTTTCTGGGTTTCTTCTTACAGTAATATCAAATGGCAAATTTGGATTGGTTTTGTCCCTGGAAAAGCATTAAAATAACCTCAGACTGCTTCCAATGTAACTTTCTGCACAGGTCATCTAAGACTGATGATCACAGACCTACACAGCACAAAACAATTGAAAATTTATAGTTATTCATTCCTGATATATTTGCAATCTGGTTTTTTTTTTTTCCCCTGTCACTAAGCATGGTAGCGTGTTTTGGTATTGCTTTTCAAGTCCATTGTCAAAAGGAATCACAAAAATAATCCAGATTTTTACCTATGAAATTTACTTAGCAGATGAGCAATAAACATTTTCCAAATCTTCTCTGGACTTGCAGCACCAACTGGCTTAAAACCGGGAATTGTAACTAAAATACTTTCAGCCAAATAGACTAATAATAATAACTAATAATAATTCCAGACTAATAATCAGCTGCCTTCATAGGAAGGTTTTAGCTTTGAAACGTTTACACTGTCCCTGCATTACCTGGTTAAAAGCAATTTTAGTTCATGCTATCACACAGCAGTACTGTGACAGTTAAATATTTTTATATTAGTAGAACTTTAGCTCAAATTTTACAACTCCTGCATTGCTCAGAGCATTCATTAATGTTCAAACATTATTACATGACAACTCTGAAAAATCTAGTTGATTTTTAACTTCACAAAGACTTGTCTATGCTGTTAGCTTATCCAAATAAAAATTTCTGTGGAATTGTGCATGCATATGAAGGCAAAATTTGTCCTGGAAGGATTAGTTCTTCCCATCACTGCAAGGTGTGTTTGGAGCAGGTTGAAGCCCTGCTGGGGATGGATGTGAAGCTGCAGCCATGTGCCAAATCCACACCTGCTGCAGAGGATGCTGTGTCAGGCAGGATCGGTGCAGTTCTGGGAAGCTGGGGAGGAGAGGGTGGGTTCTAGGCAGGGAGGAGCCTCACAGGTTTGCATCACTTGTGCTCAGTGTAGTGTCGTCCCACAGGGCTGCATGTGTGAAAGGAGGAGCAGGCCCAGATAACCCCTGTCACCAGCAGTGACACCCAGCAATGCCTTTCACACGGGCGACAGGCAAAAGGAGCTCAAGCTGCTGCACCTTGTCCCTGGGAATGCAGGGGTGCCCCCGGCACAAAGCCTGCGCAGCACATTTTGCAAAGAGGAGCACTGGGGAACTTTATTCACAGCTGTTGATTGGTACAGATAGTTTGGAATCTGTACAGGCAATTTCCCATTTTGCATATGTGGATAAATATTCCAGTATTTATGAAAGCACCCATTGAAAATGTGATCTTACATGCCTAATTAATATTATCATAACAGTTCCACCAACGCTGGCTTCAGTCCAATGAAACACAAAGAGAAGTTGTATGCTGGTGTCCTCTTTTGTTGATACATGAAATCCTTCATTTTTTCACTGTATAGCACTTCTATTGTAAGCTGCTTTTTGCAGGGAGGTTTAAGCACAACTGCTAAGTCATTCAGTCTGGAAGTTGGCGTACAAACTGACAGCTTGGAGCTCAAAACTTTTCATCAGGTTTCCTTTAAATAGGAATAGATTATAAACAATGTGTTCTAGTTTCTCAAGGTTTTATTGTACACTTATGAACAGAAAACTGCTCACTTTTAAATGAAGAAATTTCACAAGTTATTAGAGCCTGATTCTCAGCCATGAAAAAAGCCAATTACTGGCAACTCCAGAGGAAGCTTTGCCTCCTGGTTGCTAGAATTAATGTATTAGGCCAGAATTTTCACAATAGTGTGCTGAACACTAATAAATTTGTTAAAGGACTTCAGCAGTCATGTAGTTTCTTCTTTGCTTGACTTGGCAGATTCTTCAGACCAAATTTTCAAGAACATCCTAAAAATAACTAGACTCCATAAGTTATGGCATTCACATTTGCTTGTTGTTAATATTTCTATATAAGCATATATTCATGCATATGCATTTTGCAGACATGTTAGTGCCTGCTTTTTGAAATTAGGCAATGAAATGTTAGTTCAGAAGAACAAAATCTGTTTAGGATGCTTGAAACTTGAAACTGAGTTAATATACTAAACAGCAGATACTTGTTCACTACAAGTGCCTAGCAGCTGGGTAAGCTTTGCACACAATTGACATGGGGAAATCATGGTCATTGTGGATAGAGCATGAAAACTGTTCCTATGATTGAGCCTTCCAAAACCAGATCCTTTGACAATAGAAACCATGGCCATTTCCCTTCCAGCTGTAGGTAAGTTTAACATGTAAGGCAATTCCTAGAAATCTTGGATTTGTCTTTGCACGGAAAAGGAAGTTCAACTCATAGAACTTTTTAAAATGACATATATAAATGTATGTTTGCACACACATGCACATGTATATATATACAGTCACTTATATACACATTTTTCTACCATCTTTATTTTTTTTCCCCTCACTTTTATTTGACAGCTCGAGATTATCCTTGGATCCTGAAAACCAAGCGACCGGACAAACTGCGAGATGCACTCAGGGAGGTAGAGGTATGGTTCAGAAAGGTTCAAGCACAGCAACATCTAATCTGGTTTTCAAACCCCTTTCAACAGCTTTAATTTTCATAAAGATCCAGCTCTCCCAGTGATGATAAATGTGCTTTTGTCTGGTGGGCTCTTCTGAAACAGCTGCATCTTTGTGTGGCATTTTTCATCTGTAAAATGGAAAATCAGAAGTCTGTTAACTGATAGTGACAATGTGTGCTGCCAGCTCCACTCTCTGTTTTCTGTTGTCCTTTAGGACTTAATGCAGAACAGTCCATGTGTGCTGGCCAAATGGAAGAACAAACATACCTGTCAGGTACAGTGTCATCAAAAGGTCTTGCAGTGTTCGGTTGGTGGTGCTGAACAGCCATTCAGTGATGGGTGCAGTAGTGTTAAAATGTTAACACAGAAAATCAGTTTTTTTAATGTGTGGGCCCTTGTTAAGTAAATTGGGTTTATTTAAATTTCTACCCTGAAAAACATGCTTCAAATAAAAAGCCTGGGGTTTATCAACACAAAGAAATTACATTAAAAGGCCCAGATTCTGTGAAATGATGGTGACGGTGATTACTATTATTATTGTTAATTATTGTTATTATTACTATTATTGTTCGGGGAAACTGAAAACATCCTGTACCTCAAAATAGCAGGCTGAGGGAGCAGTTACATATTAAAATATATAGGTCTGGAATCTGTGTTATATTATTTTTATGTCTTAATTATCTATATATCTTTTATAACAAATCTTTTTACTTTACGCTTGTGTAATATGGAGGGGAAGTTATAACACTAAACCAACAAGATCATTAATCAAGTTATGGAATAAAAGATATTGTGACAAGTGGCACACGTATAGTTGTGTCTCTGGCTATATGATTTCCACATTTTTTATGCAAGAAACCTTTTTTTACATCCTCACTGAGACAGAACAGCAGGGCAGGGAGGAGAGCTGAACATGAAGTGCTCCATAATCATGCGCTTCTTCTGAAAAACATATGTAGTGAATTTTATGTGTTTATACAACCTTCATGAGGAAATGCATCATATTTGAAACTGCTTTGGCATGGGGAATACTTGTCAATATTACTGTTTCAAAAAAGGAACTTTGTCTTCTAACTTTTATGCTTTTTCAGACTCATAATTTTTTCTTCTTATTCAAGTAGTTCCAAATGTGTGTCATCAGAATGATTGTTAAATATCCAAACACTGTACAGCTAAAATTCCAGAAAGGCCTTTAAGAATAGCAAAAATTTTAAATGCTTGACATGCCAAATGGTATGTAGTCTTTTCATATCAATAATAAAAATATATTGTCTAAGTTACATTTGCCTATCAGATCTTACTGCTAGCAAATGTATATCATTCACAAACAAATTACATAGTATACATCTGTGAATGTTAATCTTCTAGAGCTGATTTAAATATTAATTGCTAATTTGGGGGAATCATTTTTTCCTGTTATTATTGTTCTGATTAGGAAAGGAATTTGGTTAAGAAACACCAAGCCAATTAGCTGTGAGTGCATTCATTTGCATCTCAGTTTGCTGTCTCTTCATTTGCTTTCCTTGTCCATTCTCCCTTTACCATTTTCCTTCCCCTCCCATTCATCAGCATCCACCTGCAGTGTGTACAATGCATACTTTGGAAAAGTAAACTTCTTGCCAGGATGTGTCCTCCTGCCTATACAATATAACACCTTTGACTGACTGTCAGTTCTGTATAAAACTCTTATTTTTTGTCTTCACATCCTCTAAGTTATTTCAGACTTACGTCAACATGAATGAGACAAATACAATTTAACTTATTTCTTCTACAAGATGGGGAAGAAAAGAGATGGGTGTTTTCATCTTAGTGCATTAGGTATTGAACCATGTAAAGGGGTAGTTTAATAAGTTGAATATTTGGGGTGTTTTTTCAGGTGGCTTCTAAGGCCAGAGTAAAAGTGACGGTATAGGTTATAACATAACCAGAGTGAAAGTTGTAGATAAAAAAATCATAGTAATTTCTCTGTCCTTAAATTCTGCTTCTGGTTTCTCAATCACAAAACAAAATATTTTTTGCTTAATAGTGACTGATTATTGAAATCTCCAACAAGGGTTAGAATGTTTTGCCAAAACAATTGTGTTATTCCACTTTCTGTCTTCCCGAAAATAAAAGACCTCCTACAAATGAAAATAAAATAAAGAAAAATTAATCATTTGGAAGAGTCTAGGACAGAAAAGCTGTCTTCTATCAATTTTGATGTCAGATGGTTTGTTTTTCTGCTGCTCATCTGTCTTTGAGCATTTGGCAGCAATAATTGAACTGTCCCTCTGATGCAAATGTTCTGAAGCTTCTGGAGAAGATGTTGTATATTTATTTTTTAATTCTAAGTGGAATACTAATTAACTATTTCAGCAGAGGGTGCTTACCACACAGTGGTGTCATCTGTGGCATAACACTGCTGTATCCACAGCTTTTTTGGATGAATACCAGAGCTAGTGGGAAGAGTCCATATTTGCATTAACTTTGGAGAGTTAAAGCAATGTGTCTGACAAACAGCATGAAGAACACGTAGGAAATTACCCTGACTTTCATAATTTCAATGTTTGGGGCTAAATTTGAGCATATGGTTTTAATTATACTATCCGTTTTTCCTTTGTTTTTAGTAGCAATACAATATCAAATAAACTTTATCAAATTAGAATATTTAACTCAGCAGCCACATTTTCTCATTTTTCATTAAATGTTACTTATATTTGAATTTGCCACACCTGTAGCTGAACCAGGAGCAGTTCCCTTTGTATTGTAATAGCTATGTACCATCCAAAAACTCAATGGTTTCTGTACCTTGAGCAAGACAAGTGGAACAAAAACTGAAAGGTGATGCAATGAAAACAAGACTAAAAGAGTAGTGTGATTTCCCTCAGATTTTGTGCAAAATAAGCATAGGGCTGGTGCCAGTGTGCCTTCTGTAGCCTAAATATACCACTGTTCCTAATCCCTCACTCTTCCTTCAGCACTTCCATCTTAGAAGTGGCCCACAGGCAAAAATTGGGGGCTGTAATTTTAAACGTGCATCTGCTAAAAATAAACGGGCTGTTATGTCAACTGTTTATGTGCAAATGGCCAATGAGACTTCATGCATATGCCCCAATGAGAAATCCAGTTGTTTTGCCTGCAGTTTATCTTGTCCATTGCATGAGTGTATTTCTCAAAGTTGGCTTTTCTATATGTGTTTGCCTAGAATGACCATAATGCTGGCCTGGTTTTCTACCTTTGTTAGTATTTCATTTTATGAATCATTTTTTTTTTTTTTTTTTTTTTTTTTTTTTTTTTTTTTTTTTTTTTTTTTTTTTTGGTGCAATCAGTGTATTAGAAGTTTCATATTTACTTCCTTGTCCATTGCCAAAAAAACCCAATGACCTTTATTTTTGCAGTCCTAAGTATACATTCCACCACTTCTTAGAGCTTCTGAAATAGATGATGCGCCAGTTCATGTAAACATAACCTAGACAGTTAGACAGTACAGGGATTTTTGTCAAGGAGCTTGCTCTCATATTTAAAAGAGCTTAGTTGAGTCCTAAAGGGCTGAGGTCTTTTCTTTAGCTCTGTTCCAATAGGATCTGAACCCACACCATTTCTGTGTGGTACTTCTGATCCCCAACTTTGATGACCTGTGTTGAGTTGCTGAAATAATCCTGTAATCTTCAGTTAGCTGATGTCAAAGGAAAATAAATAGACCATAAAAGCTCTATGACAGGAAAAAGACAAGAAGTCTTTACAATAATATGCCACAGTACTCCTCAGCTTTCCCTGCCAAGGAGTAATAACCTAAGGAATTAATTTTATCAGTATTTTTGAGTTTACTCAGCTCAGATCTGGCTGCTTCTTGTCTTGGTCTCCTTCTCTGATTCTTTGGAATGCTTTTAAGTTTTGCCATAAAATCATGAAATCTTCCTATGAAATGATGCCATTGGTTAAGGTTTGGTTTTACAATATAAAGCAGTAGAAATAAATGAGATCTAG
>WEZZ01024321.1:36931-66414 GCA_013400585.1 Chloropsis cyanopogon | reverse complement strand
GTACAACATTATGGAGCAAAACAAATTAAACAAAGGTGAAGAGCTTTTAGCTTGTTTCTCCTCTTTAGGCATCAGAGGAGTTTTGACCTTCTGGTTCTGGGAGTCTAAAGCTTTCAGGTTCAGCAGTTACAGGGTTCTGCGGTGCTTTTAGACTTCTGCCTCTTTAGATTCAGAAATACACTGTTTGCAGTGTCAGAAAGTTAATTAGCACCACAATAACCTTTCTGATATTGAATTTATTGTGAAAAATAACAAGCTCTATCTTTAGAAAAGAGTTAAATAAAATACATTTCCTATGGATATGAGATTAATTTAAATTTAATAGTAGTTAAGGGATTGGTTAGGACAGAGGCCAGATATTTTATTCATAAGCCAGATGCATGGTAGTCACATTATACTGTACCTTAAATTTTAAATAGGTCAACCCACTCTTCCCAGTCGTGGATGGAGACTCATTAAATCTACAGGCTCATGTAAACGAATGAAATTTTGCATATCAAACTCTGTAAAATTGTATTGTGTTGTACACTGGGGGCACAAATGGAGTGATCCAATTCATTTTAGACTTGTTCCTAGCAAGCCTTCAATTCTCAGATTGAGAGGCAATGCTACCGCACGCAATTTTGGAAACTAAATTCCTGTGTTACCCTGACTGAAGTCTGTGGATCCAGAAGCTAAAAATAAATTGATTTCAGTGTTAACGGGCAACATCAGAATGTGCTTTTGAAGCCTTGAAGGCATGTTTCTTTAATATACTGTGTGGGAGCTGGAAGAAATAGGTATGTGATTTCTTCTTTCTAGTCCTCCAGGCTACCATGCAACCTCTTTTAATAACCTGATTTGCAAAATAGTATCCCTAGGAGCTGCACCCATTCTAACTTGGAACTTTTTGCATGGATTGTTGTAACTCAAGTGGTCGCATAGTGATCCAGTAAACAGAAACATTTCATTACAGGAATGTTGATTTCTCTACTGGACCCATCTACTCACAGAGGAGTTCAAAGGGCAATATAAAATGTCACACCTTCCCTTGACATAAACCTGCCAAAAGAAAATTCAAGGGTTTTGGCTCCTTACTAGAGGGTGAAAGCTGTATTTTTTGTAATTGTTCTCTTTTATGAACTGTGTATTACGTACCTCTTTGGGAATTTAAACATGTTTGGTTTTTATGTGCTGGAAGATACTGCATCTTTCAAACTGTGTATATTACAGCTGCATATTCTCTAGCATATTGTAGTGTGGAAAGGCCCCCTTAAAGCATTGTGTGCTGACAGTCATATATACATATTTCAGAGTGCTGATTTACTGTTTATCCTCTGTGTAAACATATGTGGTACGTAGGGCTTCAGCGTGGTCTGTGGAATGCAGCTAGGCTGAGAAACTATTACAGAATACACTCTGGTGTGGAATTCATCATTTTGCTCTTTTTCCCATGCTTACATTACCACAAACATTTCTGCAGCAGATGGGAACTGAATTCTTAGTTTTGTTTATTTTTGTTTTGATTTGCTATTTTATGAGTCAATATTCTGATCTTGGTTTTCTCATTTCCTAAGTTAAAGCCATCTTGCTGCTGATTATACCTATAGCTTTTGTGATGGGAAGTAACTATTTTGATGAGTTACATGCTGTGCTTCATTGTCACTACTTTATGTCCAGTGGTTCTGTTTATGACACAGTTTTATTTGCTGTATGAAGAGTAACCTACCTCCCTTATGTTCTCTGTAAATTGTAATTTCTTTCTAGCACAAGAGTATTGTTCTGCCAGATGAATATTTTACTTCTGATGAAGTTTTACAGATCTGGGTGCCGGATCTAGATTTAAAAGTAATAAGTGTATACCAAGTGTTTTGGAACTGGAGAGCAAAGTTATGGTAACAGCTATTAGCAAAAAAGGCCCTGCCTGTAGAACCTGCATGATCCAATGTGAATAAAAATATTCTTGGAGCCAGCAGACCTGAAACAAAGACTTCTTCTGTTGTAAACTAAATTCAGTTGGAGCTGCATTGTTGCTTCAGCAGATCATTCAGCCCTTGTCATACAGAGCTGACTCCTATGTGGGTGTGTCACCTTTGAAATACCAAAAGTAGCTACCACAGTCCATTGGTTGCCCTGCATGCATAAATGAGGCAGAGACCATGGAAAATCAATCAAGGTGACAGTATTTGTATGCAAAATGCTCACACAGGTGGTAGGTAGGTAGGTAGGTAGGTAGGTAGATAGATAGATAGATAGATATAGATTCACTGAGACTTCGTCATTGCAGAGGCTTTGTGAAAACCCTGTGCACAGAATTCCATTTTATTGCATTTCAGCTGTGCAGCTACTAAGTTCCCATGATTTCCCCTAAGCCTACAATAAGAGGCAAGATAAAAATAAAACATGATTGCAGGATGATTTTTCCTTCACAAAATGATTTTGTTTCTAGTTCGCTACTTAAAGGAGATCTTACTTTGTGTTATAAAGCAAGTATATAAAAGTAGATGTGTTCCTGAAGGGCAGCATTAACCATGCCATTAAACTTCCAGATTACCGAGTAAATGACAACATTGCTCCAACTATTCCCTACAACCAGTCATATGACCAGAATACAGGTGGATCCTACAACAGCTCAGACAGAGGCAGTAGTACATCTGGTGAGTACCTGCAGTGTTTTCCAAGCCTTAGGCTTTGTGGTGTCTGGATGCTGTAGCCATGGTTAGCAATATTTACTGGGCTTAGAGAAGGAGTGATGGAGAGGAATCCGCGGACAGTAGACATTGAACAGCACAAAAACTGTCCCAATAGGTGCCTGTATTTCTGTTGCATCCTCAGGATTGCTTAGTGTCATCTCAATGTCAGTAAATAACTGATTTTCCAAAATTGTGAAAGTCTTGAACTCGAATAGAGGTTGGATTTCCTAATGCTAATGGCATACTGGGTAATGTTCTGTGTTCCAGATGGACAAGCCATAGCAATTTCTTTCCAACTGTCACCAAAAAAAAAAAAGGCTTTTAATTTATGTGTTACCTTCCTTGTACTTTAGTGACTTCTTTTCTCATCTCTTGGGTCTGCTTCCCCAATTTATAAACCAGCTCAAGATACACAGCAGTTGAGTGATACCAAACAGAACTCTGCTTTAAGAAGTTTTTCATTTTGTAAATTAAACCCATGTATTTCATTGAGTAAAAAAGCATTCAGGCATACATAAAATTTTTCTAGGTTTCAGTTGCTATATATCAAAATTGTTTTTTGTACATCATTTAGATGGTAGATAATTAAATTTTGTTTCTCATTGGCATCTCCTGTACAAACGATCTAAAAAATCCTTTGTAAACATCTTGAAACAAAACAGTTCTTTGTGTTGACCAGAGCACTGAAATTGCACAGTACTTTGGGATTACAGAATATGTTTTACTTCAAAAGTTATGTTTTATCATTGTAGTATAACCTGTTCACTTCTAGGTTTGATTTCTGGTAGAGGTGTATGAGCTAAACCAGAAACTACACATAGGCTTGGTTTGGGACTTTACTGTAAGTGTGGTAGTTAGGCTGTGTTTATTTACATCAAACCAGTTTCAGGGTGAGTTATGGCCACAGTCAGGAGCGCCCTGAACTTTACATCTACTAATCAAGATGTGGGCTTTTCCCATTCTGTTCTGCTGTTGCCTTTGACAGTGCAGTTGCCTTAATCCCAACCTGTGCTTTGTCTTGACCGATTCTGACCGAGGCATAGCAGAGACATAAATATGTTGATGAGCCCTGCTGTGCCTCTGGATGATCTGAATTCTCAGTGGCTGGGAAGAGATAAGCACAGCTTCCAATACTCCCAGCTGCGAGACTGTGTTGTTCTGGGAGACAGCCTTTTGCCCATTCCCAGGCCTAAAAGATTAGGATGTAGTGCTGAGCCTGTGCACAATGATGTTAAGACTTGAAATTCAGCATGAAACATCTCAGGGGTATGAACCATGCAAATTAAAAAGGAGAGGGTGGTGTTTTCCATGCTGATACCAATTAGGATTTTTCATTACTCTAATAATTTATAGTCCTATGCCAAGGACTCCAGCAGGAATGAAGAAAGGTGACCAAAGTAATAAATTAATTGTGTTGAACCATGTGTATATCATGGTGCTTAGGATACAGAATGCAGGTCGCCTTGGGATAGTTAGTATCTTGCTTGACATACTAACATACCACAAAAACAATTGTACATAGTTAAAACGTGTATCTGGCAGCTAATGTGGGATGATAATAACCAGAAATACTGTCAGTAAGAGTGGAAAATCTGAGACAGCAGAAGTGAAAAGAACAACCTTCCTAAATCTCACTGCAATATATTTAATCATGTATTTAACGCTTTACTGTGATAATATAAAATCATGCCTCAGTTTAGGAGAGGAATGTGAAGGATTCTAAAACATACTCAAAACCACAGTGACTTTATCTGTATAAAAGGAGTTTATCTATAATAAAGATGTAAAAATAGCAAAGAAGGATTAAAATGTATATATACCAAGGAACAATGGTTGAGCCAGTTCTCATCTTAGCTATGTCCAAACTTAAAACTTGAGACCACCTGAATAATTGGTGTTATTCAAAGTTATTTGAACTGTTAAAGCTGCATTGCTTTATTATGAGCTGTAATTTTCCAGTAATAGTAGTTGAAAACATTTGTGAAATACTTCATCGATCTTTATTTTTTTTCCTTTTATTTTAGTTCTTCAAGCAATTATTTTCAACTGCACCTGCCATTTAGACTAAAAGTAGTAATTTCATTGTGCCTAAAATGTTTCAGTGGACAAGTACAAATTACCTATATTCAGTGACTTAATGCAACAGTAGAACTTTAATAGATCATATCTGTATCATATTGTATTTTAGGTTCTGGTAATTGAATAGGATAAAGGCACTTCAGGAAATATGTCTACAGCTCATTTGTTTTAGATGATAATCTTTAATTAACAGAAGTAGGAAGTTCACTCTTAATGGCATTGCTTGTAAAATTAATTTACGGTTTTATCGCATTTTGACTGTTTATTTAAAAAATTAAAGTTTTGTTTCCCACGTGTCTTTTCCATGCTATGTAAAGTTCCTGGTTAAATTCAACCACTTAAAATGTAGATCAATTCTATTAAATTCAACCACTTAAAATGTAGATCAATTCTACAAAGAAGCTACAAGCACAAAGTAGTGTAAAAAGGAGGAATGCCAATTTGCTCCAAACTGAGCAAAACAGTAAATTCTCAAAGAATGCAAGAGCATCTGGGAAGGGACTAAAGTTGTTTTGGTTTTCATAGCTAGTGGTGAGGAGAGACTTCAAAGCATTACAAATATGTGCTGCTTTTTTATTCCCAGGGAGTCAAGGGCACAAGAAGGGTGCTCGGACCCCAAAGGCTCCCAAGCAAGCTGGCATGAACTGGGCAGATCTTCTCCCACCCCCTCCAGCACATCCACCCCCCCACAGCAACAGCGAAGATTACAGCCTTTCAGTGGATGAAGGGTAAGAAAGAGGAAGACATTGTGCACCTCCCACTTTAATCACTAGTTAATTGGAGTGTGATTTGCCCTAAAAGCTGGCAGTGAGACCTTCCTCCAGCACTGCTCTGGTGCTGCCTGTTGAGCTGTAGAGTGGCAATTTGGAGAGCACTTAGTGACAGTGGTGTGCATCCACTCAGCACATCCTTACTGAGCTGTTCTCAAGAGCGCAGAGAACAATGGTTTGTTTCTGGGCTATTAATAGATGTATCAGATATGCTAATTACACAGTACAAATTTAAGTCCTTATTTTCTTAAAAAATTAATTTTAGCTATGACCAAGAAATTCCTTGTCCTGTGCCACCTGCAAGGATGTATCTGCAGCAGGATGAGCTAGAGGAAGAGGAAGAAGATGAGCGAGGTCCTACTCCACCTGTCCGAGGAGCAGCTTCCTCTCCAGCCGCTGTCTCCTATAGCCATCAGTCAACTGCCACACTCACCCCCTCTCCCCAGGAAGAACTCCAGCCCATGTTACAGGACTGTCAGGAGGATCTGGGACACACACAACACCAACCTGACCGGAGGTGTGTGAACGCAAATGTAGCGAGAGAGATGTGACAAGAGTCATCCGAGCCCCACTGAAAATTCCTGTTGAATTTAGTGAGGCCAACAATTTCCCCATTATTCTGTTGCTATTTAACTTCTAATCCAGGATGCTAGAACTATTTTAACCTAAGAAATAGGTAATTAAGTTGCTTTATTATTGTACCATAGGAAGAAATGCAGTATATCACTTTAGGGTACGTACGATGCTGACATAAGTTAAATTCACAGTCATCAGGTTATTAAAGTGGTATCGTTAGCACAGCTTACCATATAATTACAGTTCCATTGTTTCCAATAGATTTACTGCATTATTACCATAAAATAGCATGCATTATTTCACAGTAACTGTGCAATTAACTTGTCACCAATATGTATGAATATATATAAATATATAATTTATATAACCTATAGATTTTCCTCCTCTCATAAATCCTAATACAGGAAATTACTGCTTGCAAAATTTTCTTAACATTTCCATCTAACCTTATTTAAAGGAATGACCAACATTAATAAAGACAGATATTTGCTACAGGGAAATTTTGTTTCTTCTCTGAGTTGCTTTTACAACTGTTTTGCATATAAACTCTCACAGCTTCTCTCCCATAAAACAGTGAATTCTGAATGAGCCCTTTTATGTATGATGCTTACATCTCTTGGCTTTTGCTAAGAAGGCACAGCTTTTCAATCCCAAATGATGGGCTTTTATTATCTTTTCCTCCAGTAGTTTGCACCTATTTTTTATTGCCACAAATATATAAACTTATCTGCAGCATTCTATGTAGAATTTCTATTTTTTAGCCAAATGCAAGCCTCTTACAATGAAATTTATGTGATTTTTCTGAGTAGACTGTAGAACTTTAATTTTTCAACATAAGTTACTGGATATTTATAGATGCATTTTCCAGAATGTTTTTTTAGGTCATCTTTATGGTTCTAATTTTGTAAGTAGGCAGTAGTTATGCGTCTTTTTTTTAAAAGGGTCTATATCTGCTTTTACTTAAGCTCCCGCCTACTTGATCTGCCTTGGTTTGTTTCCTTTACTTTTTATGGTAACACTTGTACTGTATGTCTTTTCCTCCTTTCCTCTTCTTTCCTTTCCTCTTCCTTATCTTCCTGAGTCTTTAAAATCACTCTTTCCATTAGTGGATGGCTAATTTCCTGTACTTTCCATTGGCCCTGGTATGCTGGTCCACAGAAGTGCTCGTTTTAATCACTTAAATTTTCTGGGTTATTTGAGACATAAAACACATTTGAGACACAAATGAAAAGGGGAAAAGCTAAGTCACCAATAGTCATGAGTGACTTTCCAGAATCTCTGTGATTTTCTGGAGACTGGGACATGTGTCGTGACATACAGAATGGAGTGGACACAGAAGCAGATGTACACAAGCATGCATAACCAACCAGCAACTGTCTGGAAAGTAGAAAGTTTGCTCAACACGAAGATTCCTGGCTGGTCACCATCAATGCCGTCAAAACATAGTGGCAGATAGAATGGAAGGATGCTCCTATTTAAGCTCCCAGGGCATACAACTTACTCTTTTTGTGGACTGAAAAAATAAAATGTGTATTTATTTTGTCCCTCCCACAACGGCTAAGTCTAGCTTTGCTGAAAGTCTTAGAATTTTTTAGTGACTAATTTTGTCTTTCCCATCTTACTTTTTCAAACATTGTTTTTTTTCTTTTTGCCACATCCATCTCATCAATTTAAAAGTAGTCATATAATTCTATTTATTTGATTTGTAAGGCTTGGCTGACTACCTGTTCCATCTGCTGGTGTTGATACGACCCAAGGCTGCTGTTGAGGAATTGGGTGTCCTGTGCTTAACAGCTGTAACCCATTCTGGAAGGGTGGGGTCCTGTTTCAAGTGTGGTGTGGCAATACTTTCAAACTAAGAATACATTCCAAGTGGTGCCTTTCCACATTGATTTCAGGTGTTTTGTAATTGTTGTATAGTGAAATGGTAAATGGTGTATAGTGAAAATAATGCCTGAAATGCTGTTTGTCATACTTTTTATCAGCTATACTCATAGTTCTGCTTAGTATTATTTCATTTGCTGGTCAGAACCAGGCATTTAGAATAGGATTCTGGTGGTGATGGTGAACTGTAGTATTTCTCTGTCTGGTGAGCTTGCTGGAAATACAGCAAACTGAAATAAAAACCTGTGGTCTGGGAAAGTCAAAAAGGAGAGAAAAAAACTAAAGATTTAGTGGGATAGCAGGTGGTATCAGTGTTAAACCCAGAGCTGAGATAGGAGACAATGTCACTGTTAAAGGGAGAACCTGCATCAGATAAAGGGAAAGAAGTGTTGTTAATTCGGTATGCCCGTGAACCAGCTGCTCTCAATTAGCCTATCCCTAAAGGTTGGCAGCCAAACTACATTTTCAAGAACCCTAACATGTTTTGTAACCGGTTGCCTGTCTTCTAATCCAAAACCTAGAGAACAGACAAATATATCATGAGGACATGTGTCACAAGAGCTTTAAATTAAGGCCATAAGACTTCATTGGGCAAGGTCTCTAGTCAAAGCAGGTACAGATTCCAGGCAGCAACAGCTTCAGAGATTTGGGGGTGCTGTTATAAAATGATTGTTGGATATTCATCCCTGTTTTTCATTCTGTTCAGTACTAAATGCAGCAAGTGAAAGACAGTAATTATGTAGTCCAGGGAGGATCCAATTTGCTCTTGCTATAGAGTATTAGGTGTTTCCTTGCTAAAATTTCTTTACAAAATTGCTATGTATTCCCATTTATTAAAATAAAAAAAAAAACCCAACCCAAAAAAAAAAGAAAAAGAAAAAGAAAAAAAAAAAAAACAAAAAACCCAACCAAAATCGCATGTCATCCACACAAGAGAGTCGATTTAACCATGAGAGTCACCATTTCTCAATAAGAGGGCAAAGTTGGCAAAGGAAAATTACTTTGAAATTTTTTTCAAAGCAGACTGCAGTAGAAATTCCTGGTGAGCACAGCCAGCAAGAGAACCATTACTGCAGAAAGTGTGTTTTCCTGCCAGACAAATGGCAATTAAAGAGCATGTCAGTGGCCTCATGTAGAACTGTTGACAGTGTTGCTACCTGGAACTTCTGTGTGAAGTATTAACTAGTCTTGAACATTGATCTGATATGGTATACTTTGCCTCCTTAAGCTGGAGATACCATTACTGACAAATTAAGATCAAAATTAGTTAACCTATACATCTGTATGTATGTTGGTATGCCTAAGGCCTGGAACTAACAGTATGGTAGAAAATTCTTTTATTTCATCACCTAGATCACTTGAAAAAATAATGAAATGCAGTCTCTCTTTTCATATCTTTCTGAATCACCAGGGTGGGTGGAGGGAAGATAATGTTAATGGAGCAATCTATTTGGATAGAAGCATCTGTTGGCATCTCAAGCTATATGTTTACAGTTCGCTTATATATGTTTACAGTTTCACTTATACTCTCAAGGGTGCACAAAAAATTTTTTTAATAGCCACATGATCTGTGACCGACTCTTTTTTTAGCTCTACATGTGTTATTTAGGGAAAATGAAGAGCTTTATCATTAAAGTCAGTGATAAAGGAACTGTATTAAAAAATCAGATTTCTTTGTGATAGATTTCAAGCTACATAGCTGTCAGTTCTGATTTACAGCAAAAGTATAAACTAAAAATACAAACCTGAGCATTTCAGATATAAATTAGGTTGATTTAAAAAGGCAGGCCAAGCTTGCTGGGAAATAAAAAAGCTATTTTCATCAATCTGCTGTTTCCTCTGACTTCGTTATGTGATTTCAGTTCTTCTCACCCTTGTGTTTTTATGCAGACGTCAACCTGTGAGTCCTCCACCCCCTCCAAGGCCCATCTCCCCACCACATACCTATGGATACATCTCAGGGCCCTTGGTCTCTGACATGGATACTGACGCCCCAGAAGAGGAGGAGGACGAGGCAGATATAGAGGTTGCCAAGATGCAGAACAGGAGGCTCCTTTTGCGCGGCCTGGAGCAGACACCTGCCTCCAGCGTTGGGGATTTGGAGAGCTCTGTGACAGGGTCCATGATCAATGGCTGGGGCTCAGCCTCTGAAGAAGACAACATCTCCAGCGGGCGCTCGAGCGTCAGCTCCTCCGACGGATCGTTTTTCACCGATGCCGATTTTGCACAGGCCGTCGCAGCAGCTGCCGAGTACGCCGGGCTCAAAGTAGCCAGACGGCAAATGCACGAGGCAGCAGGAGGTGAGTTGTCCTCTGCCCAATGGGAGAACCAAAAAAGTGGCCATTGTGAAGTGAACCTGTCCACAGGCGCTTCCTGAACTCCTATTCTTGGGATGTTTAGAAGCCAGGAAGAGGAAGAAAAGGAGTTCTAGTGAAACAGTTCACATAAATTGCTGCTCTACGGTGTTTTTCAGAAGAAGTTCCTAGTTCTTTGGTCTCACTGATCACAGACAAACAGCAACCCTGCTGGTGGATTTGCACTCAGAACTGAATGAGAGGAGGGGGGAAAGAAGGATTATAGAAGTCTATCTCCTTCCAGTATAAGGCTCCTAGTGTTTTCAGTTGCACTGAAGAGTGTTTCAGTCACAAGAGAAGATTTAATCCCTCTCTCTTGAAATATCCAAATAAATAGTAAAACTTTAAAGTAATATTTTCCCTGGATTTTTTTTTTTTTTTTTTTTGAGGAATTCTGTTCAGGTTTTTACTGTTGTATTTTTGGGATGAACTGGCTTTGTGTTGGTTTCATATTTTGGTAGCTGTTATAGATCGCATTTTAAATTATAGATTATACATATGCAACAGGGCCTTATGCATATGTTTGTGTTTTCACTCTTCCTTTCTCCTGAAACACCACTGAACATATAAAACACGATTTTTGAAATATTTCATTTTTTACAACATACTGGATACTAGTACCACTGGATATTTACAGGTAACAGTAACCTTACTAGGCCAAATGTATATTGTTATACTGCATCTAAAAAATAAGAATACAGCACACTGGGATGCAGGTTTCAGGCAGTTCCATGAATGCTTTGACAATCAATCCTATTAAACTGCCAGACCTGCAGAGTTACTCTGTCACAATTGTGTCCATCCTGACTCCACAGATTTTCAACCTTCCTCCCACTTCAGATATCCTCTCCCAGTTAACAGTCCTTTGTTTCATTTCAACACAGCTGTTCATCATGAAGAGTGAGAGGGGAGGTAATTTAGTAATTCTGGATGAAATCCTGACCAATTGAAGTAGGTGGCAAAACTCCCATTCGTACCCACAGGGCCAGGATTTTATCCATTTTGTACAAATGAATTCCTATAAATATGTGTAGAGACTTACATATTTAGGAAAGGTCTTTTTACATCCAGTAGTTAATATTTTTGCAACAGTTAGGTTCATGTTATGCAATGATTTATATTTATTGGTATTACTTGTGCCTGACTGCATGTTCTTAAAATGTGACACTTCTTATCTGCAAATAATCTGTGATAAAATGCCAGCCATCCAGCCTCGATTCATTCCTGAAAATTCACTCAAAGTGGCAGAGGGGACCTGCTGGTCACCTGCTCTGCTTATGGCAGGGATGACCTCGTGTGGCCCAAGCTAGGGGAGGGGGAACCTGAAAGGGAAACATTCTGCTCTTTCCAGAAACTGGCTGGATGGGAATCCTGCTTGTGCTTGCCTGCTGATGGATTTCGTGCTCCTGGGGCAGGAGCTACTAGCTACCAAGCAGCTGGATAATTTCTGTGCAACCAAGCCAGCCTGCCTAATGATAGGATAGCAAATGCTTCGATTTAGTTACAGCTCATTCTAAAACTGGACGAGCTTTACTATTGTTCCAACAGTGTATTTTTAGCTTTTGTACAGCTAGATCATTCTGATGTGAAAAGAGAAAGTATGAAAGGTCTTATTTTAGGTAAGAAAAATAATTGCTTTTGTTCTATAACCATTTGCAGGCCGTAGACATTTTCATGCATCACACTGTCCCAGACCCACCAGCCCTGTATCTACTGACAGCAACATGAGTGCTGTTGTAATACAGAAGGTCCGACCTGCCAAAAAGCAAAAACACCAGCCAGGACATCTGCGCAGAGAAGTCTACACAGATGGTGAGTCCACTGAAACGGGTGAAAGCCTCAGTGAACCTTTCTAAATACACATTCAGTGCGTGCACGTGAAATTTTTCCGCAGAGAGAGCGCTGTGTTTCAGAATTCAGTGATTTGTATTTCCTGTTGCTAAACATGCTGAACAATTTAATCATTTTAAATGCCAGAGTTCCTTAATACTGTACATTGATGCTTCCACTCCAGAGCCTTGCACCTGTTTTCTATAGTGTCCTAATCGGCTAATTACCGTCATTAGTTAAGAGCCCAGATAGCTTAAATAGTACAGTCATTGAGAATAATGCGTGGTTAGGATTAAAATCTTCGTTCACATGACTGACTGTTAAAACCTTCAGAACGTGTCTTTTCCTGGAAAAAAAATTCACTGTTCAAATGGTGGACAACACAAATTCAGTGAATTGCAATCCTGACCACAGCATTGTTGCAAGCAGTTACTTTGCGAGTGAAAGCAAAATCTAATCATCTTCTCTCGTGCCTTCACATACAATATCAACTCTTGCTGAAAAGGTAGTGCTTGTGTTCTCTTGGGGGTGTAGGATGATAATGCAAACATTGTGATGTTGTCTAGAGAGGGCCTTTAATGAAAATGCCTCAGGTGGTGCAGCTTTTATTAAAGCACTGCCTTCCAGTTGTATAAAACAATCCGAGGGCTTTGTTGGAAATTCATGTAAGATAAATTCCCCAAGACTTAACCCATCTTGTCAAGTTTGCTGAATTTGCTAACAGGAGGGAGATGTGGGGGAAGGGGAGGGGAGGGAAGGGAAAAGGAAAGAAGGGCAGAGCTCCCCACCTCCTGCTTCTTTGCAACAACAATCTGATTAGGACTTTCATTACCAGCCTGAAATTTTTCAAAGAGGGGCATCATTTTCCATTATCATATGAAAGGCTAATATTATAGATCCTTATCCAGGGTTACAAGAAGGGAGTTTTGAACCACTTCTCCCTGTGATTCCTGCCACTTGACGAAAAAATTTAATACAAAGCTCAAAGCACGATGAGCAGAAGTAATTTAGCAATGAGTGGTTGTCCGTGCTATTATCTGTACTTTATTCGGAGTATTTTCTCTCAGTAGCGTCTATCTGATATTAGGCTGCGTTAAATGCTGGCATGACACAGTGCACCTGGGCCTCTTGGCTTGTGCCCAGGCCCCTTCTGTCAGCGAAACTGAGCTCTTGGAATATTATCTGATTTCAAGAGGTTATTACAGTGCTTTTGTGCATGTTTGCTTCTCTGAAAGGACAACACAAGGTGTAAATCCCAAAACTGTACCAGAAACGTTACAGTACGTTTATGAGACTCTTGTAATGGCGCTTCACAGGATTTTTATTGACATTCTATCAGCTTTTATTCTCTTGAAGAGAATGCTCTTAACTGAATAATTGGCAGAGCATCAAGCCTCAATACAAACACAATGGCTAGGACATCAGAAATAAATAAATAAAGGTGTTTTATGTGGTCATTTGCTTCTAACACGGGGATAAATAAGAGATGGGCCTGTATTTGATGACAGGTTTTTTGTGAAAGTAGTTATACAGAGTTAAATCATAGAGCCATTGTCGTTAGATATTGCAATATAGATTTGACAATCATGATCAATATTTGTTTTGTGTTATGTAGCACCTGCTTACTTCAGCATATTTTCTAATTAGGTGAGAATTTCCACTAACCTCTTTATAGTGCAATACGGTGTGGTCATTCAGGGAATAGCAAATTGTGGCTTTAATTCCTGCAGATCTAATAAAATTCAGTTCAAAGGGTGAAGGACTTGTTTGGGTTTGTTTTTTTTTAATTTAATTATTATTTCTTCCCCTCAGTCTATTTGCATAAGCATATTTGGAGCCTTAGATTCTAACCATTCACTTTAATAGCCTCATCTAGTATATTGTGACCCTTTAGAATTAGCTATAAAGTAACATATTGTAATTGTTTTCCTTAGGTGCAGAAAAGGGATATGGGTTCATGAATGAAACATTTAAGCACAATTGACCTTTCTGAGATATACTTCAGTTTTTATACTGGCTTAATGACTTTAATTATCTTTTTTTTATAAAGGAGTGCCTGATACAGAGTTGCTTTTTTTCTTCATAATGAGTGAACATATATGTTTGTAGTAGTGGGGGAATAAAAAGCAGAGGCATTCAATAAATAATAAAAAGAGAAAATTCCTTCATTACTTTCTCAGCCTCTAAAATGGAATTTTTAAGAATAGCATATAAAGAATTTTCTACTGTTCCCAAATTACCTGAATTACTACTTGCTAAAACTTCTATGAAATATAATCCTAATGAAAAATTTAAATGATTAGTTGACAGGAAGGATATATAAATAAATTGAAGATTTTCATGAATAGTTGAAAATGTCAGGAGTCTTATCAACAGCAATATATATAAATCTTTAAAAATTTTCTATTTTATTTTCTTCACACAGACAAATCTGTGAAAAAGGTTGGTCTTTCTGGAGGTGTTTTTGTTATTAATGTAGCAATAAAAGGCCTACTACTACCTATTTCAAATAAGAGTGCTCTCTGATCTACTCTGCATTGTCCAAGTAGTAACAATTTTGTATTTTCTGTGAGCATTAGTTCAAGTCAGTTGCTACCTTATGTGGGATGGGATTTCAGCTCACTTGTTTTGTTCCTTGATAGTCATCCAGGCAGTGAAATGTTCTTCATATTTGTTGCTAAAAATCTCTGCTCAGTAGGTGGTAAGGATTAAAATGTATGAATTTTTAATTGCTCTTCATCTAGCCTTTTAGGAGAGTTTACTAAGAATGCATTACAGATGTACCCTCCTTCTCAACCTTGACTGACCTACTTACATATTTAATTTAGAAAACCAAACTTCAAAAGAATATGTTTGTCTTTTCTAAAAATATATATGGGAGATTCTCCTCTGAACTGTCTTGAATTGATTTATCAGTTATTATAAACCCTAGAATTGTAAGCATTTAGATAAAAAGGATAAAAGTACTTCACCATTGTTCTGATTCAGTAGGTCTTTCAATAGAAATTATGCCTTTCACAGTTCACATGAGATTTTTAATCCTGCTTCTTCTTTAAATCTCTGAGTGAGGAAAAAATACTAAACAGTTTTGCAACTAACTGGCTGAGACTGTAACTGAGTTATTTAGCTGTGTTACCAATGACATGATGTCAGGGCAGCTGAATTTCTCACAAAAGGCAGTTGAACATCTGCCAAATATTCCTTGAATTTTCACTTGGAAATGTTAAGCCTTTATGCATGCCAACACCATTTGTACTTTTGTCTCCCTCTGCCTGTGCATTACAAAACAATCTACTCTCTATGAAGCAAATTTTAGCAAGGTACAAAATAAGTAAGAATGCATTTCTTACTCTGCTAAAAATCAGCTTGTTATTGAATTATAATAATTTTTGGATGCTTGCCCTCTTCTCTGTCCTTACTTCTGAGTCCATTATATTTTGTAAATACAGATTTTTTTTTTTTTATATGAGGGAGGTTTTGTGGAGTGAAAATCATTTTGATAATTATGCAAATGTACATAAAAGCAAAAAAAAAAAAAAAAAAAAGGAAAAAGGCCACAGCTTTTATGCATCACATTGGGTTTTGCTGTATTAATTTGTTCATTCAATTATTGTGTGCAGTGTGAGCCATGTTTCTTGAGAGACAAAGCATGAAAACAGCTTCAGTACATGAATAATAGCTCAGATTATGATGTGTCTGGAAACCTTAAATGCTGTCTAAGGTTTTTTCAAGTCAGGAACGAGCTTGAGTCTTGCCTACCAGCACGAACATGAAATAGACTAAAAATTCACTTTGTATCTTACAGAATGATAGAATGGCCTAGGTTGGAAGGAACCTCAAAGGTTGTCTGGTTCTAACCCCCCTGCCATGGCCAGGGACACCTTACTAGACCAGGTGGCTCAGAGCCCCATCCAGCCTTGCCTTGTACACTTCCAGGGGTCTTCCTCAGCATCAAATCTATAACTCTGCTGTTTTTTTCAGGGTATGACTGAAAAATCTGCAGCTTGATAGTGTTTAAAAGAGAGAGTTGCCGAATGAAACCTAATTCCCTCATTGGTTGCTAATTGCAAATCATCTCGTGCTTATTTGTGGTTTCTCCACTTTAGTAATAAACTAATTTAGCAGATTATTTTTCCTCAATACTGTTTAGCTTATGCCATAGTTCCTGTGTGTGTTCTCATTTAGAAAATTACCATCTTTCCTTTCAAAAGACACTTATGGAAGGTTTCTCCTGTAGGCTGAGCTATGAAATGGCATCCATTAATTGTTTGAGTTACATGGGAAGCAGAATAACAGTAATACATAGACATGAATGAAACATGTGAGCACAGTTGACCTTTAACAAATACTTCTGAGTTCTTTCTATTGGTTTGATGTTGCTTTGTGATTTATTTTTTATTCCTTACAATGGGAGCTTCCATTTTGCTTTTAATAAGAAGTGTGCCAGTTTGTACTAGAGAAGGCAGATTGAATCTGGATTTTCTCTGTGATCTGAGCTGTTAAAATAAATACCACAGGGGTGTAATGGTGTTGACCTCTGAAAGGGATTTTTTTTTGTTACTCTGTTAAGGATTCTTCTCAGTCAGAAGTACGGTGTTATAATGAAGATTTTTATAGTTTCCCTGCAGGTTGCAAAAATGTTCTTGAAAGCGACTATCACTGTTCTTTAGTTATTACTGTACCATAGAGCTGCTGCCAGTTTATGAAACTTTTTATATCAATGCATCTTCCCTTCCCATAGTCAAGATTCAACCCCACTTTGTTCCTTGTCCTGTGTAGCTGGATAGGATTCTTGAACAAAGTAGTTTGTTCCAAGCTGTACTTAGCAGGCTACAGGAATGTTCCTTCCTTTCAGTATTTGTTCAGCCATGCCACATCTGCAGGACACTGGCTCCAAGGGTGGCTGAAATGGCTGATATACACTCCCTTTACATCAGCAGGTTCAAGAGAATTGCTTTTCAGTCCTTTATTATAGAGAAAGTGAGTGGAGCATGTGAGACACAAATATTGCATTGTCCTGGTTTCAGCTGGGGTAGAGTTAATTTCTTCTCAGCAGCTGTTACAGGTCTTTCTTTTGGTTCGGAATGAGAATGGTGTTGATGATATTTTTTTACTAAATCATGTTTATCCTAAGTCAAAGACTTTTTTTTTTTTCCTTGTCTTATGTTCTGCCAAGTGAGGAGGTGCACAGAAGAAACTGGGAGGGAGGGACTGGGACAGGTGACCTGAACTAACCCCAGTGATATTCCACTCCATGGAACATCATGTCCAGTATATAAACTGGGGTTTTACCCAGAAGGGCCCATCTGGGTTCAGGAAGGGGATCTGGCACTGGTCAGTGGGTGGTGACCAAATTGGGTGACCAGTGGGTGGTGAGCAATTGCGTTGTGCATCACTTGTTTTTTCCCTCGTTGTTATCATTATTGTTATTTTGTACCATTATTGTGTTATTTTACTTTGCAATGATTAAACTGCTCTTAGCTCAACATACAAATTTTACTTTGATTCTCCTCCCCATTCCACTGGGGTGAGAGAAGAGAGGTGGAAGGCTGAATTCTGCAAGGAATTTCATCTCCAGCTGGGCTGAAAACCATGACAGTCCTTTTTGGTGCCCCAAAGGGTTGAGATAAGGACAAATCCAACCAGAGTGTGTTAAAAAAAAAGCATCTGTGGTTTCAGAAAGCCTACATTTCTGATTTTGAGTATCTTCATCCACTTCTGAATCAGTGTATCCTCTTCTGAGCGAAGACATACTGTGAGAAGAAAGTTTTCCTCAGGAAGGAAAGAATTGTTGGAATTTCCAAAGGCTAATTGGGAGTTTGTCTTATTTTTTAAACCTTGTCCAAGTTCTGTAATTGCTAACAGTGTTCTGTGAGGGATGGGGTCCATCTTCAGCCTTGCTTTGCAAGAATAGTTCTTGTGCTCGATAAGCTTTAGTCTGGATTGACATGGCCTTATGCACTGGGCTCTCAAGGAGCATAATACACACAACTCTGAGGCCTTAGGCAGACTTCACATGAATTTTCACAAGATTGCTGATTTGTGAGAGGCTATATACTTCTTTGGAGCGACACTTTGTGCAGCAGATATTGACTCTTGAGATCACATAAAGCTGTGGATCTTTGTGATCCAGAAATTCCAATTTGCATCTACAGGGCTGAACAGCCCAGTGAAAGTATTTTGGTTTGCTCTTTGGTGGCAGGACCTCACCTGCCAACAGAAAGCATTTTTAGACATTTTTAGAAGAGGTAGTCTGAGTGCTATTCTCATGGCTGGAATTACAGACTTTCACTGCTGAGTCTGTGTACTGAGCAGAGGTTACCTCTCTAAACCATGTTTAACAGCTACAGATAACAAAGGAATACAGCATAACTGATTCTGTGCTCTCTTGCCAAGTATGTTGTAAGGCTTGGTGCTGTGACCACTTCCCTGTGAGCTCAGCCACTCTCTGGGGGAAGAACCTTTTCCTGATACCCAATCTAAACCTCTCCTTCATTTTGATCCAGCCACTTATTTTATCCAGGCTTACTTTATGACTTTTTAGGCTTTGAAAATGACAGTCCTTTTTCTTAAAAGTTACCTGCAAATAGTGAGTGTTAAGTAGATACTCAAAATTAAGTCTCAATAGTCAATTGTTTACCTTTAGCTACTCTCCAAAACTACTAATATTCAACAAACAAACTACCCTGATGGGATTTTTTGTTTGTTTCCTTTGTTTGTTTGTTGTGGAATTTTTTTTTTTTTTTCACTAAGACAGTGAAGTTATTGCAGCAGGAAATAATTCCCCTGAAGTATGTCCAACCTTATGAACCAAAATTTTTGACATCTTTCTTCCTCATCATTCCAGTCCAGCCAATTGATAAAATTTCCTGTCTTGTATCAAGTCACTCAGGCTTTGTGTCACTGGAAAACCTCTCGAAAATGTCTGGCATCTGCCATATCTGAACTTATATGTATATATTAGATACCTACTTACTCAGGAGCACTGCCTTTATTTTTGGCCAATTTAGGTAAATTTCAGTTGAAACATTCTATTGAATAGACTGAGAATTAGCTGTATATATAGTGATGGTGTTTTAAAAGCACAGCTGCTCCCTGATTTTTGTGGAAGTAGAAATGCACACTATTACAAAATGATGAAGTTACAATTTTTAATAGTGAAGGGTTTTTTCCAGCAATTTCACTTGAGAATATTAACCTCATCTCACTTTTTTTGTTGTCCTCTTATATCCATGTGAATTGTGCCTATAGCTTTATTGTGAGCTGCTTTTGTATTGCCACTTCCTTGCTTGACTCCTATATTTTTTCTTCACATTTATATTCCACAGAGCACTGTTGTATCCTGATGAACATTTTACATAGTTTTATGTCCCAATGCAAGAATAGAAAAATTAATGAAGTAAATGATGTGTGTGCTTTACAGATAGTATTTTAAAATGTTCAGAATTTTAGAACACCTTAGGATGTGCTAATTTAAAGAGAAAAATCCAGAAGTCATTGTGTGTCTTTTCTTCTTTTTGTTTTGGTTTTGTTTTTTTTTTTTTTTTCTGAGAGCTTATTACTTCATTGACTGACTGTGCTGTTGTTTTTTTTTAATATGTCGTAACTTACCCACAGACATCAAGGATATACGTGTTATTTTAACCTACTATTTTTAAAGAAGAGTGCAATAGCTGAGATAGTTTATCCTTACATATATCAGCAATGCATCTGATGCAAGTTCTTACATCCCAGCTTGTTTGCTTTAATGCTCTCTACACTGAGGACCTTGAGCAATTGCAGCACAAGCTGCTGTATTCTTGAATGGACGTAGCAAACAATTACAAATGTCAGGAAGGTTATGTTATTATCCTTTATTCTTTGTCAGTATCCATAACTGATATGCAAGTGCCTAAAGTTTATTGCAGTTTTCGGTAATGATTTCTAAGGAAATACTGTGATTTGAAAAGGCAGGGAGAGGTCGTCTTTTGTGTTTTTAAAGCTCAAGCTTTTGGAAAAATACCCATCAGCAGTTTTAACAGTAACATAATACTTTTTGGAGTGGAGAGAGGAGGGCAGAGGGAGGGCGGAAAATAAACAAGAGCATCTGTTTCTTCAGTTTAAGCCAAATATTATTTCTTAATTTCACTAGTGCGTGATGTCATCATAATTACTCTTCTCTTTCAACTCCACAGATTTGCCCCCTCCTCCCGTGCCCCCTCCAGCCATAAAGTCCCCGACGGCGCAGTCCAAGGCGCAGCTGGAGGTGCGGCCGGCGCTGCTGCCCAAGCTCGCCTCCATGGACGGCAGGACGGACAGATCCACGGACAGGAAGGGAGCGAGCTACAAGGGCAGGGAGGGGGCGGAGGGCAGGCAGCACCCCGACGTGCGGACGGGCCCGGGGGAGCGCAGGGAGCCCCCGGAGCAGCAGAGCGACGGCAAACCGCGAGCGAGCAAAGCACCAAAACGGGACGGCGCACCAGCAAAAAGTCATCTCCTTCAAGGTCATTCTGCCTGCCCGGGGCTGGCCCGAGCGCTGGGTGTTGGTCACTGGGAACTTTGCAGGCTGGTGATGTGAAATTAGAGCTGCTGAGCTGCCACTGTTTATCATAACTGTAGTGTTAATATAGCTCACGCTGAAGGATCTTGTTAGGGTCAAAACAAGCTTGTTACAAGCTTATGAAACATTCTTTTTTCCATTTTGCTGCCCTTAGACCCATCATGTATTAAAGCTAATGCTGAGGAAACCAAAAAGAAATATTCTTTAAGAATTGTGAGGATCGGTATCCCTGCTCCTACCATACACTTGTAGTCTAGTTATATTTAATGTATCTGATTGTAATCTGGTTTATAAGGAGACTGAGTGAAGTCGCACAGTAGATCTGTAAGTCAGAAACTTAACTTTCCAACCAAAGGATCAGCACTTGGCCCACTCTGCCAGTTTGT
Organism: Chloropsis cyanopogon; assembly: GCA_013400585.1. NCBI lineage: Eukaryota > Metazoa > Chordata > Aves > Passeriformes > Irenidae > Chloropsis > Chloropsis cyanopogon. The sequence goes on along the minus strand of WEZZ01024321.1, from coordinate 45,324 downwards.
AGAGGACAAAAGGGCCAGAGTGACACCTGGGGCTGTTTCAGGAGTAAGAAAGCCCAAGTAGTTGTGGATTAGTATTATAAATACTAACCCACACAGCATTTTAGGAGCCAGACCTGATCAAAGAAATATCTTATATATGGCAAGTAATCTCTTATATATGGCAAGTTTAATAATTAATGGAACATGGCACGAGTTCACCAAGAGCACAGATTGATACAAATGCCTGGTCCTTTCTACCTACAGGTATTTAGGGATAACATCAGGGGTGTTTGGGTATTAAGTTGGTTAAGTGGGCTCGTAAATAAAAGTTTGATTACAGTGATTGCTGTAGAGAAAAGTTGTTAGAAGGCTACGATAGAGGATGGTGGTGAAATATTAAAGCATGGCCACTGATTGTGCCTCAAATTCAGCCTGAGAAATGCAGGGTCCAATATTTAGATGGAGTGAGTTCCTTGTATCATACGTGTATTCTCATTTCCTCCTACTTACAAGGGGGGGAGGTTTTTTTCATTTTCCTGTAGAACACAGACCAGGGATCCTAAATTGAAATTAAATGGACACTAATCATGAATTGGTTTTTCTGTAGTGAACATCACCATGTAAAGACGATAAATTTCCTTGAGAAAGCTTCTATAATGCTGCTATGGAAGCAGCATATTTCATGTTCTTGTCAGGTGTCTTTTTAAACCTCCTGAGAATCATAAAAAGTAAATCAACTGCATGCAGAAATTTTAGGTTCACAGTATCTCTGGGCTTGTAAACATAACAATGTATGCATTTAATTATACAGAGGACATCCTGCCATATTCTAGACCAACGTTTCCAACATCAAATAATCCCAGAGATCCCAGCTCCTCCAGTTCCATGTCATCAAGAGGGTCAGGAGGCAGACAGAGGGCAGATCAACCAAATCTAGCCCGAAGGAATGTTGCAGAAATGCAAGTACTAGGAGCCTATGAGCAAGGAGAAGAGGAAGAAGAAGAAGAGATGGAGGTAACTACAATACTGACAATGACTACGATAAAGCTGGTTTGTTTTTTGTTTTTTAGACAGATGTCAGGAAAAAATGCTTTTGAACCAGAAATATTTCTGTTCAGGAAAATTAGTGCATTTATCCATTTATCTGTCCATTAATGTTATGCCCAATCCAAATAAACAAACTAGGAATGTGTCAAAACATAAAAAACAAGTAATATATAGCACAACATTATTGTCACCACACTAAAACTTATGGAAAAGAACTTTCAGAAATACAATATTTTGAAGAGCACTTTACACTACCCAGATTCTTTCAAAACTGAAAATAAAGAACTAGCACATCTAAGAACACCATGACATTGCCTTTCACATCTTTTGGCAGTTTGTCATTCTAGATTTTATTAGCTATTAAGATATGAACTTTTTCTTCACTTTTTCTGCTTAATGATATGGATTCATTTTAAAGGGCGGCCAACATACAGTCGCACTGCTGTGCATAATTTAAAATAGTAATTATCATTTTAAAGGTAGCAAATCTCTAAGAAGTATGTTAAACAAATTATAAGTAATAAAGGTTAACATGTAGTAATTCATATCCTCTTTTTTCAATACAGGAAACAGAAAGCTGAAGACAACGACATGTACTGTAACAGGCTTTTAAAATCTAATCAGAAAAAAAATAAATCACTTAAGATGCCTCAAGTCTGATGATGTTTGACGCCAGAAAAAATGTTCAGTGCAATCAGAGTGTACAATTTTTCTTTTTTCCTCATGCCATCAGAATGCTAGTCTTTATTTTACTCTTTCTTTGTAAACCCTCCTCACTAGGAACGGCCCTTGCCTATTCCGTAACTCTGGGTGCATCCCCTTCGCTCCCTGAGGAGGCAGGGAACTGCTCTTGGAGGTGCTTGGGCCAGCTGCTGCTCCAGGATTAGAACAGAAGGGAATCCCAGGGCCTGGGATTCCAAGGTTTCTCCCTAGCGAGGCGGTGCTCAGTGCATTGCCAGCTCTCCAGTGAGCCAGTCGGGAACACCGCAAGGGACGCGGCAGTGATCAGAGAGGTCCCCAGAGGGGACGTGGTGCAGAACGTTCTTTGGTTCTCGGGGTTTCACTGTGGTCTGCAGTCACTGCAAATGGTATCTTGCGGTTTTGACACACACTGTGTGTCTTGTGTTCTGCCAGTCTCTTGCTAACCTTTTGCAGATGATACAGTTTGACAAATGAAAGTAAAATTAATTTGGGACAAGATGGCTCTTATTGTATATATGTACTCATTTTAAACCCCTGTGGTACTTTGATTTGTCTTTCCATTCTCATCATTAAATACATTCTTATTAAAAATGTCCTTTGGGATAGGCAGGAGGTAAGCCAATGTGATTGCTATTTGCCTAATCATAGCATGAGCAAGTTTATCTGAAACTTTTTTCCAATTTTCAGCTTCAACACTGCTTATGAAAAAAAAACAATGGACATTTTTAATAACGAGTAGGTAATATCATCAACTGCTACTGGCCCAAATCTCAGACCTCTACTTGTGTCAATTCACCTTAAAGAAGAAGTGCCACTTAAAGAAGTTTTGTTTGACCTTGGCAATGATTTTTTTTGTAATGCACTACTTATCTTTTTTTTTTTTTTTGGTTTTAAAAGCACAATCACTAAACTTTGTTTGTAAACCATTGTAACTATTAACCTTTTTTTTTTGTCTTATTGAAAATGTTAAGCATTTGTTTGGGATATTTTTCATCTTTTTGTTAATGCTCTATGTTTGTATTTGGAATATTTGAATGATGACAGATGGTAAAGTAACAAATGTTAATGTGGGCCATAATCAAAACACTTCTCACTTTTCCTGGACTTACAGAAAATTACCAATTTTTCTGTAGCCTCTTTCAACATTGGATTATCATTAAAGCTGAAATAGAGGCATTAGTTGCATTGAATTTGCCAAATGATGTCCTCTGTCTGTAGATTTTCTGATCTTTTTTGTAATTATAAAACTTCTTTGTCATTGGTGCTAATGGAAAAATGTGTGTTTGTTTATTGACAGCTATCAGGACTAGCCCCAATGAAAAAAAAAAAGAAAAAAAAAGTGTTTTGGTGTTTACCGAGGACTGAAATTTTTCATTTAGCGAATTTTTAAAGAAAGGTTCCATAGAAAGGGTGTGCAGTACTAAAGGAAAATCCATGTGATTAATGTTTTCATTATGTTCATGTAAGAAACCTCATATTTTAGCCATAATTTTGCATACTGAGGATCCAATAATCAGAAAAGTAATTTTTGTCACATTATTTATTAAAAATGTTCTCAAATACATTATCTTTCCTGCGTAGTTTCTTGTGTTCCCTGAAGCATAATTTTAGGAGCAACTCTAATCTTATTTCTATTGGCAAGAGCCAGGATCTGTTCCAGTGAAATCATACAGCTACAGTAGTGTAAGCAAAGTGAGAGAGCTGAATGCAGCCCAGGATTTTACATAATTACAGTTGATTGCCTTAAAGATCTGATTTCTGGGCACTTCATGGACTGTGATAATGAAAACTTCTCTCAGCCTGCCAATTTCCAGAGAGAGCTGATGAAGAAAATCTGTACCAACAAAAGCATTCACCTCAGGGGTGAGACACATTGGCTACAAAGGAAGTAAGATCCAAGTAAGTGAAGAGAATGAATGTTAGGAGTCGATGTTTGTTGGGACCTGCACAAATGTAAATTTCCTTACCTGCCTGCTGTCCTGTGCTGTAGCCATTCTGTGGTTGGCAGAGCCCTGCTGTGCATCATGGTGGAGTAGGTGACGGCCCTTTTTCCACTCTTGCATTTTCATAAGCCTATAATCAATCTGCTCACCCTTTCTTTATCCTCTGCCCTTCATTCCACTTAAAAATGGCTGATTTTGGCTGGCACACTTCTCTGCTGTCTTGCCACAGAACACTGCTAGGGCCTTAAAAGGCACAACTCTCAGGTACAGGTTTTTTTTTTATAACTGCAGCTTTCAAGCAAATATGAAGATTAGGTAGGATTAAGTTAAATGTGTAGCCTTTCTGTGTTGATTTTTTTGAGGTGTCTTCAGTCCTCATGCCTCAGATCAGCAAGTGTTGGAGCCAGCATTATCCAGGCAGGAGCCCACAGACAGCCTGGGATGTGCCACAGGAGATTTCCATCTGGCCTGCACCTTTCCTTTGGAGGAGGCAGGAGAGGTTTCACAGGCACAGCTGAAAGGCTTTCCTGGCCCCAGAAACAGCCTTTTGGTTTGGGGTGAATTCATTCCCACAGCAGGCTGTGGGGAGCAAGGTGGAGCTCAAAGACGAGTCCCCCGCCATGTCAGCCCCTTGGCACAAAAGCTTAACCTGCTCCCAAAGGTGTTGTGTAGCATCTCAAAACTGGGATCTAGTTGCAGCTGTGGTGTGCAGACCTCAGTGGAGTGTATCTGCCCAGGAAAAGTGCTGGTGCCCAAAAGAACAGGTACTTACTTCATTCTCTTCTGGGACGGTGACAAACTGGAAACCACACACTGGGTCCCAGCCATGTCCATGTCTGTCTGTGTTGGAAGTCAGGCTCCAGCTGAAGTTCTGACCTCAGCCAGCAGTAAGTGGGAACTGTTGCCCTATGAGGCCTTTTAAGAAGTTGTTATAAATTTGTTGATGGTTGATGGTGTTCCCTAAGAGGTTTTTTGGATTGTTTTGGGGCTGCATTCACTTGTGTCTGGCAGTGTCTTGAACAGCGTGTCACAGAGTTGTCAAGGGTTCTTGCACCCACACTTGGTTCTTGGTGCACTCTGGTTTTTCCAAAACCAATGACATTAAGAGAAAATATGTACAAGGTTGATCTTGAAATTATGACTCCTGTGAGTGGATGTAGAGACACACCTGCTTTAGTCTTTGCCCTTGAGGTACAGTAAAATGAGGTCATTTACACAAAGCTGCATTTCCTAAAGAATTATGAAGTGATTGGAAAGCCAACACAACCAAAGTAGTGTTCAGGGGTTTTGATTTTGCTGTATACCTGAAAAATCAAGTACTCTAGTGAAAAATCCATAGGTTTTGTGTGGTGAGTGAACATAATGGATGTGGACATTTTCCTTTTTCTCTTGTAGTATTTCCTGTGAAATCCTGTATGAGCTCCTGTTAAATATGATTTTATTTGAAGTAAAATAATACTTGCTAATATACTATGAAAGCGGTTTAAAATAATATTTATAAAATTTTATAAAATGCCTTGCATATATTTTAGCATTTTTTTATCCAATGAGTTTATTTTCCAGTGAGTAATTATTCTGATGTATGAATGACAAAAGTGTTTTTATTTTTGGATAAATGCAAATATGGCCTAGATCTGTATTTGGAAAAATTGTACAGGAGTAGGTTAGCTGCAACTGATCATGAAACCTAAGCAATTTGTTTTGCTTCATCTCTTGTAAATATAAAGTACCTACCACCTCACTTGTATTCCAGAACCAGCTATTGGTTAAAATAACAACGTGGTTAATTATAGCTTTAGTTAGCACGTAAATTTTACACAATGTTTTGCTTCTAACATTCTCTACTTTATTTTTCCTTAATCTATTATCTTCCTTCAGTAAACTTAAGGAAGAAAGAGCTTCCAAGGGAAAACTGGAGGACCCGCCCAACATAGCATCTGTTGTGCAATATGCTTTTTTGAAAGTTAACATCCCACCTCTCTATTCATAGCTCCTAAAAGATTTTCTGTCAGCAACAGAACCTTCTATTAAAAAATAAAAATTCTGCATCCCCCAAGTGAAGTTTATAAATTAATTAAAGGATGTACTTACAGGTGGAGAAAATTATTTTATACCTTGTTTTTGCTTATGTTGCAGATGAAAATTCTTTGCAAACTAAAATCTTACTGCTTATGTATGCTATAATATGTTTCTTGTGTACAGAGGAAGATGCTGGTATTTGCAAATGCAGATTTTCATGTGTATGGAATTTTGTATTTGCTGAGATTAAGGTTGGGAAATGAGAGTCTATTCCAAACACTCAAATGAAAAGCAAACTTGTTTATGGGTGTTTGAGGTTTGCCTTGAGGTTACACATGAGTAACACCCAGTGTTGCCATGGACATCATTCTCACTGAAAATATCCTTCAACAGTTTCATTTTGTATTGGACTGACTGAAAATTTGAGAATTGAGGTCACACTATGAATCTTTAAAATTGGCAACAACTGTTGATCTCAATGTGAACTGTTCACCCAGATTTTATTTTCTTCAGGGTTTTTTTTTCCTTGTCTATGATGATTTTCCTATTGCCTAGAAATACGTTCTTCATAAAAGCCGGTGTTGTCTGTGGCAGTGAAATATCTGGAGATTAGGATTATTATTTTTAAACTGTTCCTTTCTTTTTAGCGAGCCACTGAATGTTGGATCACAGAAACATTCAAACATTTTGAGATGGCATCATGGAAATGAGGATATTTATACATTTGCTGTCCATATTGAGGATGTGAAAAAAATTCCATCCTATTCAGAAAAGGAAGAGGAATTTATAAAACTGGAATCCAGTCTTTGTGAAAGCTACAAAGCAGGGAGGCAGGCTAGAGAAGATGAATCAAGGGATATAAAGAGAAAAAAAAATTGAGGCACCAGGGAGCCCAAGTCTCATTGACACTAATGGCAAAAATAGTGTTGAATTGAACTGTTCTGGAAGTGAATTATCTACTTATGGAATGGCAGAGAACAACGATCACTGTGCAATGAACACTGGAAGAAGAGTGAAATCCTTGCTGGATGTTTATTTTGTTTGGAGTTCTTGCTAAATATATACCAAATGGCCTCATTTTAAGCTACTAGCAGAAAAAAATGAGTTTTTAATTCACCATGGTGTTCACCTTGTGGCATGAGATGATGAGGATGGGACCTACTCAGTTTTAGTCTCTGCATCTGCCATAAAGTGGAGCCAATTGCTTTTCAGATTTTTCTTGGAGCATGACAATCAAAGCCATGAGGATAAAAGTGGTGCTTATTGATTTTTTTTTTTCAAGCCTAAGATATTTTTAGCAAAAGCAGCATCAGGAAATGGAGAATAAAACTACTTAGTATCGACCTCTATTCTGTGGCTTCCCACCAGTCTTAAAGCACTGATGTGGTTCAAAGTCAGCAGCAAGTATAATAGTAAAGGAGCCCTTATGAGCTTTGATCCATAGAAGGACAAAAGCAAAATAAATAAAAAAAATTAAAAGAAAAACCCTTCACCCCCTCCTTTCAGCAAATGGTAACTAATAGGATATTTCTGATCTCTATCTTCTAATTTCTTTTTGGATAGCATGAAAATAATGGCCAAGAACCTTTATTTCTGCTATGTTAATTGTCACAGTATCAAGGATTTCATTATATTCCTGAAAATTATGTTTGTACAAGAAATTGCATTCTACTGAGCTGAGTAGAGAGCAATGCAGTTCCTCATACCTAGTAAAAGCCTGAAAATAGTGAAGCTGACCACATTGTTGTCAGAAGCATGCCAAGCCTTTACCCCACTGATCACTCACCTTATTAATACGAATTGAAATAGAAATAAAATAGCCTTTGTTTGTTCCCATAGCCTTTGTTAATCATACTACAAAGGTGGCAGCATTTGATGGCTTAGGCAACTTAACATTTACAAACCATCATAGTCCCAAAGTTTGTATTTCTTGGATACTAATACCTGAAATAGTGTAACAGTGCAAGGTGCAAGTGGACTCCAGTCTTAGAGAAAACAAAATCCATTTAGGCACATGGAAACAATTAATGAGTGCCAAATGGCTGCATAGATAGATTTATCTGTCTGCTCCTGGAGCTAATTTCATTCTTATGTGATTCCCTCAGGAGGGACATGTATATTTTTATGCTTCTGCTACTGTAGGTTGAATTCTTTGGCAGAACTTTCCAAGAACCATTATCAGCTTTATGTCCACAAGGTGTAAAGGAAAAAACTTTTCATTTGTTCATCAACCTAATTTTTTCTGCCCTTCTATGCATGCATTTTGACATTATTCACTTGCACTTTACTTTTTTTCCTACAAAACCCAAGTCAGTGGCTGTGACTGTCTGGCTTTCTAAGACCCTTTCTGTTTGTTGAGCAACTCTGTGATTTTGGTGAGTATTTCGCAAATGCTTCTCTTCGGGGGAAATTTTTAATTTTTCCATTAAAACTCCTCATACTATCTGTCTGTGTAAACCACTGGGAACCTCTTCACTGGGAACCTAATACTTGAGAGCTCAATTTGGCTGACTAAAATGAAGGCAGACAGTAGATCCAGAGCACACACACTACAGACACCCTATCCTGCCTATTGATAAATGTTCTTCTGAGAATTTGTCAAAATCACAAAGGCTAGCAGAGGGCTGATGGTCAGTTTCTGAAGGACTACAGTGTTTTGCTTTTTTCCACATTAGTAAATGCCACAAATACAAGCTCAGTCCA